>JSUI01006451.1:0-71707 GCA_000833645.1 Huntiella omanensis
GCGCCAACTCTCGCCTGGTTGAGGATGCGCGACCGGGCGAACATTGTCGATGTGTATTATTTTACAAAAAAAGTTTTTTTTTTAAAAAAAACACAAGAACTAAAAGAACTACTCCTTCAACCCGGAGAACGACAAGGACGGAGAAGGGGAGACAACAGATAGAAGGACTTCTACAGCTTGACATTGTTGAATATCATTTAAAACCAGTGATAGGCTGAATCCGTATGTAGCCGTACACAATTCGATAGTCTCCATCACCATAACGACACCCAGTAACACAATATATGCCGGCCATAACGGTGCTCGGGAAAACGGGAAGCGGAAGTTGAATGTACCTTGGCCACATTCACGGCGCCAACTCTCGCCTGGTTGAGGATGCGCGACCGGGCGAACATTGTCGATGTGTATTATTTTACAAAAAAAGAAAAAAAAAAGAAAAAAAACACAAGAACTAAAAGAACTACTCCTTCAACCCGGAGAACGACAAGGACGGAGAAGGGGAGACAAAAAAGGAAGAAGAAGAAAGGCGGGTTCAGTAAAAAAAAAGGGTCGAGATTCCAAAAGGAAGGAAGCAATTGGGAGGAGAGACCGTGGTAGGTGCCAGTAACAAGAGAGCAAATTAGCAGCGTTCAAGACTTTGCGGAGCCAGTGGGCAGGGACGTAGAGGCGGAACGGGGACCCAGTAAGCACAGGTCAAATTGATTTTATTACAAGGCCAATGGGGGTTACCAGGACGAGTTTAGCAGACTGACGGGCTACTTCGGGCCACGGGATTTTACAAGTGGACTGGAGATTATCGAAAACAGATTATCTAGCTTCTTGTTTCCGGATTCACGTTACTCCTCTCCAGCTTCTACAAACAACAGAAACTGCCCCAGCTTGGTGATATTACGTTATATCTTGTCTTGTGCCACTTAGACATGTAAAGTAGCAGTACAAGAAACTCTAAACCGCAGCATCCACCAAAACCACACAACCTGCCATTCTCAGACCAAAAAAAAATCCAATGGCAAACCTAAAAGAACTCCTCCCAAAAAGCCTCTTTTCTTTTTTTTTGTACCCGGTCGGGCTGTTCAGGGTCCAATAAGAGCGAAAGCGGGCCGTGGCCTCAGGCCCGATTTAGCCCGGCTCTCATTGGTTGAAAATCATGTGACCGCAGCATTTATCTTCCTTGATCCCTTGTTTGCAGGCATTAAACTGGACTGTCATGGAGTGCTGGCAGCTGCCACACTCAATGATGACTTTTGCGATTGTCTGACATCCAATAGGCTGGGATGATGGTGGGGCTCGACATGACTAGTTACTGTTGATTAGCGTATGAGAGTTCAGCATTAGCATGCTTGGTGAATGAGAGTCGACCGGGGTCTTGGCTCATATAAGATAACAACACATGGTGAGGTTTTATGATTTCAATGTCACGATAGCAGGAGACCAAAACACATGACATCATTGAATTTTTTGATACAGTTTCGCAAAACTCCCTCGAAATTTAAAAGAGAAGGCAATCGTATTTTAGTGTCTCTGAACTATTTCTACACATTCCACCGGTTTTTCTCACTCACTGTCTTTAAGCAGACGCCTTAGCCTTGAGCTCCCGACGGGCCTTAACAGCCTGAGCCAGGGTCTCCAGAGTAGACTCGGTGTCTTCCCAGCAGATGCAAGCATCCGTAATACTGACTCCGTACTTAAGGCCAGCCTTACCCTCAGCGGGGACCTTCTGGTTACCCTCATTGATGTTACTCTCAATCATAACACCCATAATGGCATCCTCGCCGCCCGAGATCTGCTGAGCCAAATCAGCAGCAACCTTGGGCTGGTTGCGGTGGTCCTTGTTGGAGTTACCGTGGCTGCAGTCAACCATGAGTCTGTAACCCAAACCAGCCTTCTTAAGAGAAGCCTTAGCCTCGGCGACGCTAGCAGCATCGTAGTTGGTACCCTTCTTACCACCACGCAGAATGACGAAGCAGTCCTCGTTACCAACAGTGCCGACAATGGCAACAACACCAGGCTTGGTTACTGAGAGGAAGTGGTGGGGGTGGCGCACAGCACCAATGGCGTCAATGGCCACACCGAGGGTACCGTCAGTGCCGTTCTTGAAACCGACGGGGAACGAGAGACCGGAGGCAAGCTCACGGTGCAGCTGGGACTCAGTAGTACGCGCGCCAATAGCGCCAACAGAAAGGCAGTCGGCAAGGAACTGGGGCGAAATGGTATCCAACATCTCCGAGGCAATAGGCATACCGCGGTCCGTCAAGTCAACGAAGAGCTGTCGCGAAATTCGCAGACCCTTGTTGATCTTGAAGCTATTGTCGATATCGGGGTCATTAATCAGACCCTTCCAGCCAACAGTGGTGCGAGGCTTCTCGAGGTACGAGCGCATAACGATGAGAAGTTCATCTTTATGTTTTTCTTTTTCTTTAAGTAGCATGTCGCAGTAAGCCAAGGCGGCCTGGGGGTCATGAATGGAGCAAGGACCAATGACTACGAGAAGGCGGTCGTTGACATCGCGACCATTTACTACATCAGCTACTTCCTTGCGGGAGGTGATGACAGTGTTCTTAGATTTCTCGGTCTGGGGAATTTCGTGTTGGAGCAGATCGGGAGGGGTGAGAGGGTTGTAGCCCTTGACTATAGAAAGAGAACCCAGGTTAGTTTGCCGTCAGCAATGAATTGAACAACCAGGTACTACTTACTTCTCCAGTCTTCACTGGAGTCAGTGTTGCCAACGTGAGGGTTCGGTTGAAAATAGGCCTACAAGTTCACAATATGTGTAAGTCATTTTGGTTCCTGCCAAATGCAACCACAGTGGAATGTGACGTACCATTGCGCTTATGATTTCCGTGTATAAATGACGGAATACAAAATGTTAAAAATGCGAGTATAAAAACAGGTAGTGANAACCCAGGTTAGTTTGCCGTCAGCAATGAATTGAAAAACCAGGTACTACTTACTTCTCCAGTCTTCGCTGGAGTCAGTGTTGCCAACGTGAGGGTTCGGTTGAAAATAGGCCTGTAAGTTCACAATATGTGTAAGTCATTTTGGTTCCTGCCAAATGCAACCACAGTGGGATGTGACGTACCATTGCGCTTATGATTTCCGTGTATAAATGACGGAATACAAAATGTTAAAAATGCGAGTATAAAAACAGGTAGTGAACAAGACTCTGGAGAGACAGGCAAAGTAAATCTATAAGGTGTCTATCGCCTTAAACGTAAAATGATGTAGCAAAAAAGGAAAAATGGTAAATTAAACACGTGAAAGTGTTAAAAACAACTCAAAGGTGATTCTGAATAAGAAGGTAGAGAAAGAAAGAAAACCAAGCCAAACCAGAGTCAAAAATCAGCAGATACTCGACGCTTTATCCTTCTCAGTCCCAAAGCAGACTGTACCTCATCCTGATGGAAAACCAACCTAGGTCCATGAATAACACCCCAAAACTGATCCCATTCCGCCATTACAGTCACCCTATGACGCAGCCGGTTAGTAGAATGACTGACCCGGGTCGCAGTAGTGGGGGTGTCTATTTTCTCGCCTGGGGTCCCGTCCGTGTGTTACATTTACCAGTTCGGGATAAGGCGTGTTTTGTATGCATGTATGGAGTTCACAGTTTGTTAGACTGCGTGGTCCGGTTACCCCCCCTCAAGTTTCACCGCTTCACCAAGCCGCGTACCCGTCCACCATTACCATGCCGTCGCAAGATTCTAAACCTCTCTAATCGCCAAGAACTCGAAATTTTCTACACCTCGAACCGTTTAGGACTAGAACAACGGTGGTGGCAATTTCCTCTTTTGGATATGAATTAAGAACTTTCTTGACATTCATCTGGTAATCAGACATTCATGGAGACATCTGTGTAAATGGAAACCGGCTCATTGTCCGCGTGGGCTAGACCTGCAGCTACAATTGGGTCTTGAACAAGGAACTGAGTATTGACGATGCACGTCTTCAATAGACGATGGATATAGCTTGGAGGGGGTGATGCGTCAAAAGGTGGGGTTCCCGGGGTTAGTTATGACTGGTTATATGACTGTTACGGGAGCATCCGGGAGCTAACCATTGCTAACGAAAATGAACGGTATCTTGATATTACAGTACAACAATTATGTACAATGTGTTTATTGAATACCGGCACATCATTGAATGGTGTTTTGTAAATATTCACATGTGACATTGCTTTCGTCAAAAGGCAGCGCAGATGAACTTGAAGTTCAACCAATGAATGTTAATAACCCTAATACTCAACATGCAGGTACAACCCTACCAAATATAATCTGATCTTGAAAAAGATCGCACAAGCCAAATTGATGAATCGATGTGTGTAAATTATGAGCAAATACTAAAACACTTCTGTAACTTGCACTTCCCAAATGCGAACAACCAAACTATACGGGAAATACTTTTTTGATCAACGCCAAACCTCTCCCACCAGCGTCATATCCACTGAATAGACGTCCCAATCTTGATACAGATAGTCATTACAAGTAAGAACTGCAACTAAATGTCACCATACAAATAAGCCTAAAATCATGCCAACCGCGCCTAAAAACAGAGAAAAAGAAAACCAACAAATCCAATCCAAAACACCAAAACAGGACAATATAAAAACAGTTAAAACCCATGAGTGACCCAAACAAACCAACTGAAAATGATAGCGTAAACATGTGGTAACTTAAGCAGCAACGGACAGAGCTGGAGTAGACTCAAGAACTGGTTCAGCATCAGCTTCCATTTGAGCTGCCATCTCACCACCTGCCTCACTCTCAGCCCAAGCACCCCAGAGTCCGCGCTTTCCACGGACCTTGATCGTGTCACCGAGATCAGAGCCCTGTTCAACCTTGATAGCATCCTTGGTGGCGAGAACCAGACATTCGAAGAACATCTTGGTGGCATCTGCCTTGGTAGTGCGACCCTCAGGTAGGAGATCCTGGAACACGACAGCAGTCTCATTACGCTTCTGCGCATCGTGCTCGGCCTCGGGACCGAAGATGTCACGGAGGATGTGAACGGCGTGTTGAGTACCAAGAGAGACAGGGCCGCTGTCGGCGGGGTGCACCAGAGGAGCAACAGTCTCATCGAAATTGGGACCAACGGTGATATCCTCACGCTCAAGAGTCACATCATTAAGCTCTTGCTCTTCCTGGCCAAGCTCTAAGACGCTCTGCTCAACGGCAATGGTCTCATCAACAGGAGCCGGGACGGTGGTGTTTCCGTCAAACTCATCCTCAACATCAAGCTCAAGACGAGGAGACTTGACACCTTCGGCATCCACTTCGCTCTCAGCGTTCTGACGCTTACGCTTAGGGTCCAAGGGGACACGAGTAGTAGTCATGGAAAGAAGACCCTTGAGTTCGGGAGCCCAAGCCGCCGTACGTCTCTCCAAGACAATGCTGCCGGAGAAGTATCCGTTCTTCTGGTTCTCCATCAATGAAAGCAGGTGGGCATCGCGGGGGACAAAAGTTTGCGGGCGTAAGATGTTGTCGTGCTTTGCTTGTTGCTGTTTAATCTGAGCACTCGAGAGCATGGTTTCTTCGTCGGGAGTGATGACCTTGGCCCTCTTGGCACGGACAGCAGGGCGGCGGGCGACAACCGACTCCTGATCTTCCTCCGGCTCATAGAAATCCGTCTTTTGATGGCGGCTGTACTCTTGTTCAACCTCACGAGCAAAATCCTCGTCAATATCAGATAGTGGGGACTCGGAAATACGCGCCCGGCTGAAGTCCATAGAGGGACCGGTAGCGGGTACAACCGAGGGGTCATCTGCCAGGTTGAAGTGGAAATCATCATCTCCCATGTGGATATCACCCTCGTCGTCGTGGATTTGGACAGTGTTATCGCGAAGGTCGATATCCAGCGAAGCATCACGATCAACAGATTCCTTGCCTTGTCCACGCGCGACTAAGTCCATCTCGGTGAATTGATCGTTTTCGACAGACTCCATCACTCGACGACCCGTTTCGATCTCAGTCTGATTAAGCACGCCGGTGGGTTCGTCGAGGTCCATGCCGAAATCCAAATCCAGTTGAATGTCGTCCAAGGGAGCAAGGGCGAGCTCCTCGTCTAGATCGTCGTTAAGATCTAGGAATTGACTGTTGCTGAAATCTTCCTGAAGATTGATATCGCGGTTGCGGGCGTGACCTTTGCGACCGAGGGAGGCGCTGACGGCAGTAGGATCCTCCATCTGGGACAGCAACCACCCAGCATCCGGAGGTGCGGGAAGCTCAAGGCTGTCGTACTGGGTGATCTTGTCGGGAAGCATAAGAGCTTCGCGTGTTGGGGCATGGAGGGTTGTGTTCAAGTCGTTGTTGCCGCTGGTGCGGAACGCCTACAAAATATATGCATTAGATAATTGAATTCTCGTTAGCATTAATAAATTGACTTACCATCTTGATCTTGACCAGAGCCTCATTACAGTCATCTAAAAGATAACGCGCCTTGCGACTGTAAATTCGGACGACACCAAGCAGAAGTTGACCACTGAGACGAAGGGCCATGGGCGCCTGTGATGGCGTAATGATAGCTTCAATAGATTCACCAAGATCTGATTGCAGAATATGTGTCTTGGAAAGCTTGCGCTCGAGGTTGGCCGACAGCCAGACTCGGGCCAGAGGGCCACTCTTTTGGAGCAGCGTCTCGGAATAGAACATTGTGCAGAATGTCGACTAGTACAGTATGGATATAGTCAAGGTAAAGAATGACTGTAAGATAGTCTTTGTAATGCGTAGAATAACTCTAATGATGCTTCGCAAGCCGAAGAGTTAGAAAAAAATATTGGCGCGCGTGCAATTATGCGATGCGACGATCAAGGTTTGCAGTGATGTCGATATAGAGGGGAACTAGATTAATTGAAGTAAAGTGCGAGAAATGTGGGTTGTCCTGGGAGCGTGAGAAAAAGTGGATCAAGGACAAACGGCCAGTTTAGCGACGCGTTGTGAAGAACTGAAGCACTGGCAGGGGCTTCAGAGGAATTCAACTACAAACGCTTATGGCTCAATTGATGATGGCTATGTTTTATGTATAGTAAAGATTTGAGTATAGTTTTAACAAAGTCAAATGATGTCTAACAAAACTCGATGTGATAGAAATTGTTGCTTGTGTAGATGAATTGCAACAAATCGCGTGATGAATTAGATCCATCATGTGTAGCTATTTTCGTCGGTGATTTACAGAAGGTTTCGCATTTTAGAGGCGCTGTAGCCTACGCGACTAGCGGCATGGCATACTTCTAGGGCGTCTACAACCATGATCTCATTGCCGTTTTAGATCATGAGCTAGGCCAAATCCCGGTGGCTGGGGGCAACCATCTTTCAGTTACTGGTAGCATAGCAACTGAGGCTTCAATGAGCCAAAACGGATCACTCCACTTAGAGCCATGCCCGGTTAAGTTTCGGAAGTAGTGTCTGAATGAATCTGGAATGCAATGCAGAGGTTGACATAATTCGACGTTTCACAATTCCTGGCTTTGATGGTCTTGACTATGTATGGTTCATGGCAAAGACAACAGAGGCCTCTAGACACGTGCTGCGCTTAAACCGTAGATCGTGGGCTGTAGAAGAAAGGGAGGCGAATCTAGTTGTTGCCACATTGAATTGCATATATGACAGCTGTCGGTTGACTTGACAGCTTGCTGCCGAGATATCTCGGTTTTGGTATGCTATATACGAATCTGCGAATCGTTCTGCCATACGGATCTTGGAAACCGTCACCTTAGCCCAGACACCATAAAAGAGGGGCTCTAACTACCACAGGTTGACGGTTAAAAGCGTAGAAATGCTTGTCCCTCCAATTACTGATGTATGCACACATGATGCAAACTCCCTCTGTAAGATTCTAGGCCAAAGCTACATACAGTTCCCGCACAAAGCAAAGATCGTTGTCCATATGATGCCAAAGCCAAATCCTAGTTCATATTTACGTTATTTTGTTATAGCCTTGCTGGTCTAGAACTTTGAGAGAACACCTATCGTTCACGAAAGCTCTACCTTACGCAAACAAGTACTTTCCCCTGTTGACTCTGCGTCCAATTGCTTTTCAAATGATCCGGTCCAAAGTATCAATTGCCCAGTTGGCTGCCAGTTTTGCCAACGAATACGTGAGAGCTTATGAACCCCCCAGTGGGGAATACGTTCGTAGGAAGTTAGAATGGTTCCTAATTGGGCCGGAACTCCTTCTTGCCTTTTTTAGTTGAAACTTGGGTTCTTTCCTGATCCATATATAAACCATCATCGTGACCTGGGAGTTCCGTTTTCTCTTGTCCTAACATTCTGATGCACATTTTGGACTTTGCTACACATATATTTGAACTTTAATACATACGTCTCTCTATAAACCAGCTTTATTTTGAGACATTGACGGCACCTCCTGTCCGTATTGCCAGTCGATTAATACCCCCTACAATAAAGTGCCCTGCCCCCCGCCGACCCTAATTCCAAGCTCCGCCAGCTCGCATCCGATAACGAGCATCGACCACGACACTTGAAGCCTTGCTCATTGACACCTGCCTTTTACACTTGTTTTCCCGTAAATATTTTAACAACTAAAACGGCTCTGCGACTCCCAATTGGCCGTCGACACGCGTTATGAGTATACCAACGTGGGGTAACCGCGGAAGCGGCCCCAATGATATGTTACTTCCGACTATATCGAGCCCCGGCTTGCCTCCCCCGGATGCGGCGGACCCGTTCGGCAGCCGGCCCTCTCGTCACACAAGAACAACATCATCCCAATCAAGGGTAAGGAAATTTGGAGCTTGTACTTTGAAGTGATTCAACGTGCGCGTGTCTGATGTGGCAGAAACATTCATTGTATAAATCATGTTACTGACATTAAAGCTCCTCGTAATAGTCCATCGCCGAGCAATACTCGGCCATGAGCCCCACCCAAGTGGCCACCCGACTCAATACCTCTCTCACACATGGTCTCTCACCAAACGAAGCCCTCAAACGAATATCCGAATACGGCCCAAATGAGATCCCACATGAAGAGCCAGAACCCATCTGGCTGCGCTTCCTGAAGCAGTTCCAAGAGCCTTTGATTCTCCTACTTCTTGTCTCCGCCGGTGCTTCATTGTTGCTAGGTAACATGGACGATGCTTTGAGCATTGCTATTGCCGTTACTATCGTTATCACTGTTGGCTTCGTCCAAGAATATCGCTCGGAAAAATCTATTGAGGCTCTCAACCATCTTGTCCCGAATCACGCCCATCTCATCCGCTCCGGAACCAAGGGTGGTGTATCAACTCCAACATGGCCACCTATGGAAGTTGGCACCACGGATGAAAACGGCCAGGAAATTGTAACACCGGGGGAGGAGTCTCTTGAGGCTACCTCTGTTAAGGTCATGGCTGCTCAACTTGTGCCCGGAGACCTGGTTCTTTTCACAACTGGAGATCGCATTCCCGCTGACATTCGGGTCACTAAAGCTTCGGATTTGACTATCGATGCGTCCAACTTGACCGGCGAAACGGAGCCGGTCCGCATTACCGCCACAGCTACTGCCCCCAGCCAACAATATCTTGGTGGGAACCTCGTCCCTCCTCGCTCCGCAGCTACACCGCACAATGATTCTGACGGTAGCAACATTGCTTATATGGGAACTTTAGTGAAGTCTGGTTATGGTCAGGGAATTGTGTTTGCCACGGGTGGCACTACAAACTTCGGAGCTGTGGCGACGAGTGTATCGAGCACCGAGAGTCCCCGTTCACCTCTGCAACTGACCATGGATGATTTGGGTTCGCAACTTAGTAAGGCCTCATTCGTGGTTATTGGACTGATTTCGTTGGTTGGTTGGCTCCAAGGAAAAAAGATTCTGGACATTTTCACCATCTCTATTTCTCTTGCTGTTGCCGCCATTCCAGAAGGTCTTCCTATCATTGTTACTGTTACTCTAGCTCTGGGTGTCCACCGCATGGCCAGACATCATGCCATTGTTCGTCGCATGCCAAAGGTTGAGACCCTCGGCTCCGTCAACGTCGTTTGTACCGACAAGACTGGCACCTTGACTACGAACCACATGACTACTACTCGTGCTTGGTACTTTGGTGCTGATCGGGTTATCAATGTTGAAAACGAGAATGAGACTCCCGATGTTCTGACTGATAACGCTACCCTCCGCATTGTTCGTATTGGAACCGTTGCAAACAACGCTCGTTTGGCACGCCAATTCGCTGACGGAAGTGATTCCGCCAATCGCGCTCATGCTGTCTTGTCCTCGACACAGGACGCGAAACATGGTAACACTATGACCCGTTGGGTTGGCCAACCAACTGATGTGGCTATGATGGATCTGATGGATCGTTTCAAAGAGCTTGATGCTCGTGAGACTCTGGGTGCCCCAGTATCAGAAACTCCTTTCAGCTCTAGTCGCAAGTGGATGGGTGTTGTCATGGCTGATCAGCAGAATGGCGAGGAGTTTGCTTACATGAAAGGATCTATTGATCGCGTCCTGGAAGCCTGTGATACTTATGTTGACCGTGACGGCCGTCAAGTTATTCTGGATGACCAACGCCGCCAAGAAGCTATGGAGGCTGCCGATGCTATGGCATCTGAAGGTCTTCGTGTTTTGGCATTTGCTTCCGGAGCTGTCAGCCGTTCCAACCGCTCTAAAAATCGCAATGGCGAGTCTGATGGGATGAACACCGAGGCATTCAAAGATCTTGCTTTTGCTGGTCTAGTTGGCATGCGTGATCCTCCTCGCCCTGGAGTTTCTGAATCCATTCGTAGATTGCTTCGCGGTGGCGTCAAAGTTATCATGATCACGGGAGATTCAGAGGTTACGGCTCTTGCCATTGGAAAACAACTTGGCATGTCAATTGCTTCTGTCAAGGATGCGGCCCCTGGACAAGCTAGTATCCGCCCAGTTCTTAGAGGTGAAGACGTCGACAGAATGTCTGAACATGAACTGGCAGACGCCATGCAGAATACGACTATCTTTGCACGCACTAACCCTGATCATAAGCTCAAGATTATCGAAGCTTTGCAGTTACGTGGAGATATCGTTGCTATGACTGGTGATGGTGTAAATGATGCACCGGCCTTGAAAAAGGCTGATATTGGTATCGCCATGGGTCGTAATGGCACTGATGTGGCTAAAGAGGCTGCTGACATGATTCTGACTGACGACGATTTCTCGACTATCTTGCATGCTATCGAAGAAGGCAAGGGAATTTTCTCCAATATCCAAAACTTTTTGACTTTCCAGTTGAGCACCAGTGCTGCTAGTTTGGCTCTGGTCTTCTTCTGCACGTGCCTTGGCTTCCGGAACCCGCTCAATGCGATGCAAATTCTTTGGATCAGTAAGTGTTTTCCCATTAAAGTCAGTCGGAAAACATAAACTAACTA
The DNA here is from genome assembly GCA_000833645.1 of Huntiella omanensis. NCBI lineage: Eukaryota > Fungi > Ascomycota > Sordariomycetes > Microascales > Ceratocystidaceae > Huntiella > Huntiella omanensis. The sequence continues at coordinate 11,337 of JSUI01006451.1, forward strand.
GTTTCTAGACATTATCATGGACGGGCCACCCGCCCAATCACTTGGCGTGGAGGCCGTGGAGAAGGATGTCATGCACAAGCCTCCTCGTCGGCGTTCCGATCCCGTGCTCACCCAGGCCGTTATCTCTCGTGTTCTTTGCTCCGCTACAGTTATCATGATTGGTACTATGTTTGTATACTATCGTGAGATGGGCGATGGCACTATTACTCGCCGTGACACCACCATGACGTTTACTTGCTTTGTGCTGTTCGATATGTTCAACGCCTTGGCCTGTCGGTCATCTACCAAGTCAATTCTACGTGGTGAAGTCGGCCTCTTTTCAAATTCTTTGTTCAACTGGGCTGTTTCTCTATCAATTTTGGGCCAGCTTATGGTGATTTACTTCCCTTTCCTCCAGGAGGTTTTCCAAACTGAGGCCCTTGGCTTCGGTGACTTGCTATTTATGGCTATCATGTGTAGCAGTGTCTTTTTCGCAGACGAAGCCCGCAAGTTCATGAAGTACGGTCCACAACGAATGGGTTCTGGCTACTCGCAGGCGGTGTAGTGCTTTTTCGAGAAGGGTCGTTTCTGTACCAATATTGCAACATGTACGATGTTTCAAATGTACGACCAAGAGCTCTGTTTGTTTTGTTTGTGGGTGTTTTGTTAGATATATTTCGAGGTTGTGTTTTCTCTTTACGCGCCGGAGTTCGAGAGAGGATACATTTGGAGTGCCGGTTTGGCTTGGTTTGATTTTTAGATCTTGTTCAAGACATTAGAGTTTGGGGGCAGTGTATTTTGTTAAAGAGGGTAATAATGGATTTGATATGGCAATAGGCGGTCATGACCGTCGGTCTACGGTAACATCTAGTTGGCACTTGATTTCACTGTGTTTCTAGTGTGAGTGAAAACCTTATGAAAGTAGAGATATGGCATTGGTAACTCGGATGATTAATTTCCTGCGGCTCAAGTCTGTGTGCCGTACTCGGCCTCATACTCGGGACTGTTTTGCCAGGTGATATACCCCTCGGGATTTCCAGCAGTATAGAATAAGCTACGGTCATAGGGAGTTATCGGCAAGTTATGTTTGAACCGATAAACCAAATCGGGGTTACTGGTGAAGTGTCGTCCAACACCGATAATCGGCTCCCATTCAGTCACCTCCTTCATTCTGTTTCTTGCCTTGCCCGCATCGAAGCCTCCCGTGAACATCACAGGCTTACCCTTTTTCCACGCGTCCAACAACAGGAACGGATTGCCCTCGCCACCATCTCCTTCACTTCCGTCCTCATACCAGACCAACCGTGGTTCAATAAGGTCGATAAAAGCGATATCAAGCTCTGCGGCCTTGGAGATAATGTCTCGGAATTGGGCAGTACCCGCAGAGACACCCATGTGCATGTCGTTGAAAGTGCCCCAAGGTGAGAACCGGATACTAACCCGGGAGGGACCAACGGCGGTAACGAGGGCAGAGAGAACTTCGTAGGCGAAACGAGACCGGTTGGAAATGGAGCCACCGTAGCCATCGGTGCGATGGTTGGTGACATCTTGAAGGAATTGGTCGATTAGGAAACCGTTGCCACCTGTTGATGTTAGCTTTGGTTCTGTGTGTATTTTTAGCACATTAACTCACCGTGTAGCTGGACACCGTCAAAGCCAGCTTCGATGGCATTCTTCGCGGCCTGAGTGTAATCCTCAATACATTCTTTGATATCCTGCTCAGTCATCGCGATAGGAGTTTCCTCCTCGGGGGACGCTTTGAGTTTCACTGCACTCGGAGCATATAACTTGGTACCAGCCTTCGTGACAACGTCATACAACCCACCACGTCCGGTGTTCCATAGCTGACACCACATAAAGCAACCCTTGGCGTGTACCGCATCGGTGATTTCCTTCCAAGCGGCAATCTGCTCTTTGTTCCAAATACCTCCGACGTTGGGATAGCCGACCCACCGTTTGCCGATGTGGCATCCCTCGCTGATGATCAGGGTTCCGGGAACTGCGGCACGTTGGATATAGTGTTCTGGAAAGTGTCAGTGTTGAAACATAAAGCGATAGAATAGTCATGAACATACCTTTGACCATAGGCGTAGCAACCCATTCATCGGTGCACCGCAGACGAGTGAGAGGTGCCATCACGATGCGGTGCTGGAGCTCACAGTTCCCTACTGTGACGGGGGTGAATAGTTTATCGGCGTCCATTGTTTTAGAGTTCAATATAGCGAGAATGAAAATGTGACTGCGAGGGTGACGAGTGAGAATAGGAGTACATCTTTTGGCGGCATCTCGTGTCTAATATATCCCCCTTCTTCCCAGTCCCATATACGCTCCAACTACCACATTTACGGCATCTTGAACTGCCAAACTAATCACCACAAGGGCGTACGCCTTTGCATCTACAAATCATCCCATGTATCATCTTGCTTTGTCATGTAGAGATTCCAAACCGGTCGACAACAATGGAAGTTGGTTTGTTCCCTGTTAGGGCTTAGGAACGTCAACCAGGGGAATACGAGCGCGAGAAGGTGAGGCATGTCCGGAAGGTCGCCATGGCCCACAGTTCTTGTCATTATTACCAACATGTTGTCTATAATCCCTGGAAACCTTATTTCAACTTACCTAAAACACTTGAGATTACAAATCTTCAGATAAAAATACTTCGATGGGACTACAACATTAATAATGTGAGCTGTCAAGGGATGACGATGTCTGGAAACTCAAGCTCCGTTTGTCCGAGTTTTAAAAACCCCGAGTATTCACACGTCGGTGTGAACTTGGCCCGAAGCTTTGATTCCATGTTACGAAGAGACTTTTCATTGTAGTATCTTAGATGAAGCTCAGATACTCAGTCACACATGTCTACAGACACCACAAAAGGTGTAATATCGTGATTTTTGCTGAACTCAAAACCTTGTGAATGTTTAATCTGACAAAATCATGGCAATGTCATACTACTAATTAAGCTGCACTTGTTGTTATCGTTATCTTCGTTGATTTCAAAAAGATAGTGCCATAGATTTATCGATCTTATCTCATTTCGAGTATCACTAACACCCTGATCAAGAAGTATATAACCCTAATGAAGCCACAACACATACCCTATCAAGTGGTTCCCCTGTACCACTCAAGCCCCAGCGTCATGTTGATATCGATAATGGAGCTTCTGGATAGGTTGCTTCCAGATTGGGACAACCACATTCATCAGTCGTCATCTCTATTAAATTCCATGTGACAGTTGTCTCTGACGTCAAATTATTAGTGCAACGTCAATTTATTTTCTGCCAGTCTAGTTGTTGGTGTGAACACGCAATCATTGTTTGTAGCGCCAATTTCCTTCTTTAGCTTCTTGCGCCGAGTGTTGTTTGCGCCTTTGAGTACCTCAGTGACGTCTCACACCTTTTCGGTTCTCTTGGAAAGAACACAACATACAGATCTACAATTAGACCGAGTTCACACGACATAATATACCCACACAATGCCTCTCCCATCCCGAGTGCCGCCGACGCCGGGTCTCCGTATCCCGGCTGATCCGAAAGCCCCACCATCAATATACAATGCCACCGATATAAACTCCATCCATACAGCCCTCGCCGCCATTCGAAATAAAAACACAGTCACCACCAATAAATTAGATACTCTGCTAGCTTCGCGAGCCTCATTAACACGAGAGCTACAACGGCTGGACTTCCTTCGGACAACACTCGATAGCCAGGCCATTGCTGTGCGGGCGGCAAGTTCCCAGATGGTCTCTTCAGCCGCCGACACAGCTGGGCGCTTACGGAATAAAGTGCGCGAGTTGGATTTGGAAAAGAGCAGAGTCGAGGAGACTCTGGGTGTGGTAGAACAGGTGGCAGAGTTGAAGGCGTGCATTAATGGTGTCGTGGGAAGCATGGGCGCACCACAAGATTGGGAAGGGGCAGCAGCGTATATTGAAAGAGCTGCCAGAGTCCCAGAAGACATTGTCAAGGGTGGGTTTGCAGCGGCAATCGTCCCTAGTGTGGAGGTACCGGATGCGCCGTGGGTTACGCTGGAAAATGCAAAGGAAAGTTTGTGTGGGTTGTTTTTGAGAGAGTTCGAAAAGGCAGCGGAGGAGGGAGATTCACAAAAGGTGACGAGGTTCTTCAAACTGTTCCCGCTCATTGGGAGGGGGGATGTGGGACTGGATATCTACGGAAAGTTCGTCTGCCAGGGTGTTTCGGGGACGGCAAGGGCTACCTTGAAGCAAGCTACAGAAACACATCGGACAGAGGGGTTCTTTTACGCCAATGCGCTCACCAAGTTGTTTGAACACATTGCGCAGGTGGTGGATAGCCACGGAGGACTCGTGGAAAGACATTACGGACCTGGTCGCATGACGAGAGTTATCGAGAGATTACAACAGGAGGTAGACATGCAAGGCGGTATCATCATCGATTCTTGGAGTGACGAGAGAGATGTACCCAGATGGTTGACGGACGTCAAGAGTTATCCATTTTCATTCCTGGTTCAGAGCTTCTTGCCCCAGCAGCAAAGGGGAGTCCCGAGAGTGGCATCCCCAGCAAATGGGGCGGGTGCCAATCCAAGAATGAGTGAAGATGAGGGAGTCGACATGAAGGAAGTTGATAAGCTGTTAGCTGAAATTTCTATGATGTTGGGAAGGTGGGCGTTATATACCCGGTTCATGGCGGGCAAGTGTCAGGTAAGTTGTGAAATGAAGGGGTAGTTGTATGTGAAATGTGCTTTCTGACATATCACAGGAACCTGCTGCATCAGAACAAAAGGCTTTGGTTGTACCAGATATTTTGACCAAATCCAATATGATCAAGAAGGTTGAGGCCAAGCTTATGGGCCCATACAACATCTTGTCCACCTTCTTTTTCAGAAGATCGGTTGAAAAGGCTTTCCAGATGGATGAATACCCCTCTGGCTTGACTCTTAGCCCAACAAAACCCCTAGGAAGCAGTGCACCTTTCATAATATTGGCTGTCGATGACGTAGTCTTCATTGTCAACGCAGTAATTGAGAAGTGTCTGTCAACCGCTCAGAAAGATGTAGTTTCTTCCATGATTCCAACAATTTCGCGGGTTCTTGGGGCTGATTTCGTTGGTATGGTCCAGCGGAAGATGCGTGACGAATCATACCCTAAATCCCTAGTTCAAGGTGGTTTCCCACCAGAGGAAAAGATCATACAATTTATTGTCTTGATTAACAGTTTAGACATGGCTAATGACTACCTTGGCCGGATTGTTGCTGGAAAGATTGGAGCTACACCAGAGCAAGTTATTGCTGCCACCGCAGCATCACCAATCACACCCACGGCTAGCTCACAACTTGCTAATTCATTCCCTTTCCAAAAGGAGGGCATTGCCGTTGCACAGCAATTAGTTAACATGCATCACTCATTCACTGGCAAGACTGGAGAACTGATGGCCGAGGGTATCCAGGTTCTCTTCAACAACGTAGTCAAGTTGCGCCTTCGTCCGATTCTTTCTGAGACCTTCCGCGACGCAGATTACTCGCTTAGCGAAGCTGAGTTTGAAGAGTGGGCGCAACAGGAAGACCAAGATCTTGGGGAATTCCTTGAGCGCATTGCCCGCCGCTTTGAGCATGGATGGGACCAACTCATGCGCCCTATTCAGCGCCTCATGACTCCCAAGACATATGCCGAGCTCCATGACATTACAGCGCGGTATCTCGTGCGGGTGCTGGAGAAACGGATATGGGGATATGCAGGACTGGCTAATGCCTACGGTGCGATTCGCATGGAAAAGGACTTTACGGGGATTATCGGTGCTGTAGCCAAGGGCAATTATGCTGTAAGAGAAGTATTCGCACGGGTATCACAGATTCTGATGATTGCGAATATGGAGGAAGAGGAATGGGATGAGGTTGTGGCTGTTGCCGGAATTGAAGGCGATGATGGTTTCTTATGGGTTTTGAGCGAGGATGAAAAGATTAAGGCAAGAAAGTTGGTTAAATCGGTTTAACATGCAGACGATAAGACCCTGTCATGGTGAGTTGTGTGGGTTTATGATGTAAATGACCTGCATATGCATGTATGCATGCTATGATCTGTAATATAAATGTTTCCCAGTGTGAGAATTCATGACTCAAGTTTGGTGACACAGGATGAATCGGCGACCAAAAAGGCAATTGCCCCTCTGTTTATCTAATCTATCCAGACTGGGCGGAGGATTTTTTTTCAATTTATTCCGCATTAGGCGTTGCGACGACGTCATTGGGGTTTGAGACTGTGATAAATTGACAAAGTGCAAGCGAGCACAACATCAGGTTATAATTCAGACGAGGTTACTTTATTTGACCGTTTTTTCAATATCTAGTTATTTGCACTGGCGACTCATCGACTTTCACGGTTTCCAGCTTGCGTTTTCGCTGCTGCCCGGTTTCGTTTTCAGAAGATGACTTTCTCTACGAGGATTATCAAGATTGTGGGGGGTCCGTTGGGCGAGTTCAAGGAGGGTTTGAATTCCTGGGTGCCAGCGAAGACGGAGACGGTTCCGGCCGTGGCAGACTTGGAGAAGATGGCTAGGTACTTGAGGGAGAGTCCCATTCCAGTGGCGTTTCCTACCGAGACGGTTTATGGATTGGGGGCTGATGCGACGAGGTCGGAGGCTGTGAAGGGTATTTATGCGGCGAAGGGGAGACCTTCGGATAACCCGCTTATTTCGCATATTGCGGATTTGGAAATGTTGCAGGACTTGTTGGATCCGACTGGGGAAATTCGTAAAGCGGGAGGAGATCCTATCCCGGAGATATATAGGCCACTTCTGGCGAGGTTTTGGCCCGGACCACTTACCATTCTTCTACGTAACTCGGATGTTTCTCCGCTTGCGTCGGAAGTTACAGCTGGTCAGCCAACTTGGGGTGTCCGTATGCCTGATTCACAATTAGCTTTGACGCTGATTAAATTGGCGGGAGTTCCTCTTGCTGCTCCCTCGGCAAATGCTTCGACTAGACCGAGCCCCACTACAGCGCAACATGTCCTGGATGACTTGACGGGGAGAATCGAGGTTATTTTGGATGGTGGGTCATGTCGTGTTGGTGTGGAAAGTACAGTGGTAGATGGACTTAGTAACCCACCAGCTATCCTGAGACCAGGCGGTGTTAGCTTGGCGGAGATTAAGGAATGTCGTGGGTGGGAAGGTACTGTGGTGGGGTATAAAGATCAGAGTGAGGTTGGTAAGGCGGCCCCAAGGGCACCGGGTATGAAGTATAAGCATTATAGCCCCAAGGCGAGGGTTTTCCTTTATGAGGCATCACATGCACCAGCAAAGGATGGTGTGATAAAGGGGGATGTGGATGAAGTCGTTAAGGACAAGAAAGATGCTAAGATTGGTATCGTGAGAACACAAAGATGGGAACAGGCCGGTGGTTTGAAGACGGGCGAGTTGGTGGAAATGGGAAAGCTTGAAGGCTACGAAGATGAGGAGGAATCATTTGTTGTGCTCGGTGGTTCATTGGAGAACTCGAGTGCCACGGTTTATGATATCGACTTGACAAATGACGTTAAGGGTGTGGCACAAGGTCTCTTCCAGGCACTGCGGACGCTGGATAGACGTGGGGTGGACGTCATTTTTGTGGATGGGGTTTCAGGCTCGACAGACATGGCAGGCGCAGTGATGAACCGGTTGCGCAAAGCCGCTTCAGATATCAAGGTGTAAAAATGGTTATGGAGATTACAATAATCAAAAGTCATTAATGTGTAGTCTTGAGATTTGTGCGAAGAAGTACAAGTCTGCCAGCTAACGCCATAATATAAGCAAAAAGTACAAAACAAAACGCCCATTCCTCTATATCCCCCTCCGAACTTGGGATTTTCAAAAAACGTGGTATATCCAAGTCTTCTCTGTTCCATGATAATCAGCCCCCGCCTTACAGACCCTGCCTCAACCAGTCCGTCAACTTGGCACGACCAAACTGGGCCAAGTTGTTCACACCCTGTTCACTGAGATCGATCCGGCCCATGCTGACGTCTTGAGTGGGGGCCTTGCTGACACGGTGAACGATGATAGTGGGGTCTGTTTCGAGGACGATACCGTCGTCTACGATTTCGTCAATGGCGAGGGCGACGAGGTCGTAGTTGTCGAGGATGGTGCGCTTGTCTACGGATTGCCTAGTGGTTGAAAGTGGTTAGCAGCGGTAATAGAGAACGGGGTAGTGTAAACATACTTGAAGAGGAGGTGGAGAGAGTCGCGGAGGGCAAGAATGACGTTGTACAGGAGGACTTCGTTCTCGTCGACACTGCCAATGACGTAGATGATGACATCCGAGTCAATCTTGTAGAGAACGACACGGTTGTCGTACAGGATAATATCATTGTTCTGCTTAACCGTCTTCTCAAAGAGACCCTTCTCAAAAGCCTTTTGCGCCTTCACGTCGGCATATGGGTTGGGGTTGGCTGGGGCGCCTATCATAAGATCTCGTTAGTGGGAGAGTTCATAGGCTAGACTGTAACCATGAACATACCGGCGCCCTGGTGTGGGGAGTTGTAGTATTTCGCGAGAATGCGGGAACCGTCTTCGCCGCTCAAGATCAACACGGCGTTGACAGAGAACAGGGACATGCCGGGAGACATGATGAATGAATATATACGGAGGGAGGTCGCGGGGTGGATGCGGGGTGAATACGCCGGTTATCAGGCGGAATTGGTAGCGGTCTTGGTAGTTTTGAAGCCTGATGTGGAATTGGCTGGCCGTTTAAGCAATTAGGTAGTAAAAAGAAAACACAATGGATCTCGTCAATCAAGCGCTGCGTTCAATAGTTGTTACTACCTTCAAGTACACGGTCTTCACTGCGACAGCTTGCGATTAGTCGTCTTAGGATCACTAGGGTTGTTTAGGGCTACACAGTTGATGCCACGCATGGGTTTACCAAAGGTGTAAGCTACACAGATAAAAGCAGTTGCATTCTAACAACATGTGAATGCGAGCTTCACCCCACCTGATCCGAGCGCATGGAATCACGATGAATGCAAAGAAGGCGTTCCCCTGAACCGGGGATCGCCCGAACCGACAAGGCCGCAAGCCTGTTGTAGCTACCATCGGTCATGTAAGGCAACTGAAGTTGGTCTAGTTCGTACGCGCATACGAGATGCCGAAGGTTGAGGCAGCAGGTTTACGGGGCCTTCGGGGGCGGAGTTCAGCTTGTTGGCCATGTGCTTGGCGGATATGCCCTGCACAGCCACGCAAGTCTGCAATTCCCGAGACGCCTGGAGGTAACGAGAAGCGCCGGAGCTGCTGGGCTTGTGGGGAGAGGAAAGATGATTGAGGGACCTCGGGTGACGCAGCTTTGCGTGGCCAGTATAGAGGGCTTTTTTGTGGTGGGATTCTGTGGTTTGCCGTGGGCGGAAGGCGGATGCTTCGGGACGGTATGTGGGACACAGGCAGACGTTTAGCGGAACATACGGGCGCTTGTTATTTGTATAAGAAGGTGCAGTGTCTTTGGGAATAACATCAGGTAGTGATTGCATTGTATCTTGTCTCTCTACATTTTAATTTTACGCAATTCCCATAGTTGGAATATAGGCATTGTACTCTTACATACATCTATCGGCGTCATCCATTGCTACTTTGCGCCGACCATTACCAAACAGGTAATCCCTTGCACTTGTGATCCTGCCCCCATTCCAGGCGTCTTCCACGTCGCCCATCGATTGAATTGTACATACGCAACCAGCCTCTTTTTTGAAGTCGTCAACTTCCGCCAGCCTTGTCTAGATATCGGCACTATCGTGCATATTGAAATTTGCCGTTCATCTCCTGCTGCAGTCTTTTCTCGCTTCCTCCCTGGTCGATTCTGTGTTATAGCAGTAAACCAGTACACCTTCACAAAGGTTGCCGCCTGTCTCGATTTAGTCCGTCTTAGCTCTGCCTTGTATAGAAAAAGCTCAGGTCACAAGCTCCAAGAATCCCGGCCAGCCTCCTTCTTCCACTTGTATCTTTTTACTTTGAAGTGGTCTACATTTTGAATTGTTGCTTCTTTCAACAATTACCATCGCCTTTTTTGTCGCTTTAAAGGGGAACGACTTGTGAGATATTTGACTTTCACTATTTGTCATTGTCTTGTACACAGTTTACGACTCACCTGCGTCTCATACGATATCCCAGTACCCCCACCTAGCATTTCATTTACGACACCTCACGATACACAATAACCGCAATCATGGCGTCCCTCAACCTCTCGACCAATGGTCCTTCAATTAAGAACAGCTACAATGCTGTTGTCAACGCTACTCTTTCCAAAAAGTCACCTACCTTTGCTCACTGGGCCCTCTTCTATGTGCAAGCACCATTGGCCAATGCCTTCCAAGATTCTGGCAACAAAGAGAGTGTACTCAAGGTAGAAGGTTCTGGAGGTGAGTAACATTTTACACTGCGCAATTGATTTTTCATACTAACTGTGATTTTGAAATACAGAGGGTGAACTCGAGGACCTCATAGAAGATTTCAACGAGGGTCGTATCCAATTTGCCTTCGTCAAGGTCAAGGACCCAAACTCGGCGCTCCCCAAGAACGTCCTTATCGCTTGGTGCGGCGGCAGTGTTCCCGAGCGCACCAAGGGATACTTCACTAGCCACCTTTCTACCGTTTCCAAAGTCCTTCAGGGTTACCACGTCCAGATTACCGCCCGCTCTTCAGCCGACCTCACTCCCGAATCCATTGTGCAAAAGGTAGCTGATGCCTCCGGCGCAAAATACTCTGGTGGTCCTTCCGCTATCCCCGCTGCCCGGCCTCCTCCGCCAGCTGCCTCCAAGCCTGTCTTCACTCCCACTGCACTGAGCTCTTCCCGGATAAACCCCCTGGTTGCTGCGCGGTCGCAAAAGCAGGTGACGGATGAGGATGGCTGGGGCGCCGATGCCCCGCCAGTCACGCGCTCCGAAATCCAAAAGGTTGAGTCGGCGTACAAGCCGACCAAGGTTAACATGGCCGAGCTCACCAAGGTCAAGCAAGTCTCGCATTTCGAGCAAAAAGTGGTTGAGACTGGTGCGGATGTAGTCAAGGGCGGATACCAACCGATCGGTAGAGTAGACATCAACGCTCTGCGGTCGCAAGCAAAGGAGAAGGATGACTTCAGACCTACCCCTGTGAAGGGTGCTTACGAGCCCGTTGGCAAGGTCGATATTGCCGCTATCCGCGCGCGTGCCCAGAAGCCCGCTGCGGAAGAGGATCCCGACGAGCGCCCCAAGAGTCTTGCTGAGCGCACCGCGGCCTTCACTCAGACTGCGCAGGCTGAGCGTTTGACTTCTCTCCCTAAGCCTAAGGTCGTCAACAAGTTTGGTGGTGGTTCCTCCTTCGCCGGTACCAAGCCCGCGCTTCCCGGCTCTTTCGGTGCTCCTCCAGCTGCTTCTGCGCCCCCAGTTGGTGCTGCTAGCCGGACATTCGCTGACCAGGGTGGCAAGACACCGGCGCAGATCTGGGCTGAGAAGAAGGGCAAGACTCCTCTTGCGGCTCCCGTTGTCGCGCCCTCGCTGGCTGCTACTCCTGCTATTGGCGTGCAGAAGACCGGTGAATGGAAGAGTGGATACACTGGCAAGTCGTGGTCGGTGAATGCGCCATCATACGGACGTACTTTGTCGCCTAACGCCACTGGTGACAATGAGCCTGCTTCTCACAATGAGCCTGAGACCGCTCCCGTCTCTATCAAGGACCGCTTCCAGGAGGCCGAGCCCATTGCGGCCGCTGCTCCTCGTGCGGCCCCTGCCATCCCTACTATGGATGCTCCCCCACCTCTGCCTACTTCGACTCGCCCCTCTGACCCGCCTGCTGGTGGCTTCGCCCTTCCCGTTCGCTCCGTTCCCGAGCCATCTTCGGCGCCCGAGCCACCACGCTCTCCTTCCCCTGTGCAGATTCCAGTGGCCGTTCCCCGGAGCCCTTCGCCGCCACCGCCGCCTCCTGCTCCCGTTCCTGTTCGTGAGCCCAGCCCTGTCCGGGCTCCTTCGCCTCCTCCTGCTCCTGTTGCCGCCCCTGCGCCTCCCGCTCCTGAGCCCGTCGCCGAGGAGCCCCAGGCTGGTAGCAGTGGCTTGACTGCCATTGCGCAGTTTGACTACGAGCGCGCTGAAGATAACGAGCTCGAGTTGAGAGAGGGCGAGACTGTTCTGAACATTGAGATGGTTGATGAGGACTGGTGGTTTGGTTTCAACTCTTCTGGCGAGTCGGGCCTGTTCCCTAGCAACTACGTTGAGCTTGTCCAGGGTGGTGCTGCTGCGGCTCCTCCCGCTGCCCCTGAGCCGGAGCCAACCCCTGCTCCCCCTCCACCTGCTCCCGCTGCGGCGGCGGCGGCGGATCTTGGACAGACTGCCCTGGCGCAGTTCGACTATGAGGCTGCTGAGGACAACGAGCTTTCTTTCCCCGAGGGCGCAACCATCACCAACATTGAGTTCCCCGATGAGGACTGGTGGTTCGGCCATTACCAGGGTGCCTCTGGTCTGTTCCCGGCTAACTACGTTGAGTTGGTGCAGTAAATTTACGGATAGTTTGTATGTATGAAGGTTGTCACTGATGCTTTGCTACGAAGTTTTGAATTAAACGTATTAGATTCCCATTTCATTACATTGTTTCTACATTTATGTGTAAAGTGATTATTCATGTCATCGCCTCGGCGAAACAATCTCCACAATTGGAGCATCCCTCCAAGATGGCTTGACAAATTCCAGCGCCGCAGCAACAGAATATTGTCAATGCACCACAGAAACAACCGGCACGCTTCGTTTTCTTTTTGTATCCTTTACCGTGGCCCGCTGGCGCGTGGTATTTCGTTGGGTCTGGTGGTGCTGGAGTACTAGTAGTAGTAGATGGCGCAATAGTGGTCGATGGTGGTGGCGGCGGTGCACAAAATCCACCCGTTGATGACGGTGGATAAGTACTAAGCGGCGATGAGATTGATGGAGGAGCGCAAGCTACCATGGGTCCTTGGAGCTGATACGGACTTGTGAGGGGCGGCGCTTGAGAATATTGTGGTGCGGGTGATGTCGGACTGGATGAGGGTACAGCTTGTTTTTGGTCGTCAAAGGCGGGCCGAAGATTTTGTAACTCGACTGAGGTGGATGTAGGGGTAGAATCCAATTCAGCGATGGGCGGGTGGTGTGCCGGAGCAGGGTATTGTTGCATAGGTTGTTGTTGTTGTTGTTGATATTGTTGCATATGGGCTGGGGGGGATTGCTGTGGCACGGCAGGCCCATAGCTGATCTCCATTTGTACGGGATATTGAGATATTGGGGTCACGGGGGACACGGGCATACTATAGTGCGGTTGCTGGTGTTGCGCTGGGGGATATTGTTGGACTGGGTGTGAGTTGGGGGGGATTGATTGGTTTTGGGGACCGGGAGTTACGGGCGTTGCGGGGCCGGGGGTTGGCGTGTCGGCGTAGGTCTGTGGTGGGTTAGTTAGGTTCTGGGGAAAGAGACTTGCGACGTACGATTGGGGGGGCGGTAGGTGGTTGGCCGTTGTCGTGGGCGAACGGGTCGTACCCGGTCATTTTGTAGAATTCGGCATTGGACATTTTGAAGGCGGTTGAAGAGAGTTGGTGATGGAAACGGGTGTTTGCGAGGGCGCAGGAATGGGGGATGTGTATGGACTTGGAAGATGTATTCAAAGGATGTCAAAAGTGATTAGAGATGTTCGTTGAATTGAAAAAGACGACAATTGGATGGCCGGGTCTAGAGAATCCCAAATCTAGCTGAACTACTGATTAGGCAATGCTGAAATCCAGGGTCAGGGTTGAGATGGGTCGTACGGACGAGGGCGAATTTGAGTTTGATAGGAAAGACAGCAGGATGAAAGGTTATTTTGAAAGAAAGTACTTAGAGGGTAGAATTGGCGATTGCAAGACACCGTTGCGGATACCACCCGTTACTTATATATGAGTCAAAAGTAGGCTAGAGTCGTACTCGTTAGGAATGGTCATATCTGGTGTGGTGACAATGCCCATCCAAAAGATCTACACACTTGAAAAAAAGTACTACCCAACGGGCTCCATGGTTCTTTAAAAGACCAATGAGAAGCATTGTATCCGAAATTAACCTGGTCGTGTCGGCTTAGGGATTCCAGCAGTTTGGAGGGTGACATTGAGGGTGGGAGGTAGCCTACAGGTGTTGAGGTATTCCGTTGATATTAGTGAGTTCGCCTGAGAGACCAACATGCCCTTGGGTTACATTTCTTTCGGCGCCTTTAAGCCCGTTTTGCTCGAGGTGTTGTGTCACTTGGGTGGCATTAGAGACATTGTCTATGAAGGTGAGAATTTGGGACATTGACGAAGTATAATTGTAATGGTGCTGGTGAATGAGTAGTCATTTATGGCTGCAGACTAGACAGGTCGCAAATCAGGGATTCCGTGACGTTATCTGCTTGATAAAATCTTCCATCTCCCTTAAATATTTCTCCTCCAAGTCCACATACTCGTTATCCCCCAACTCCGAACGAGTTTTATCCTTCCATCTTTCCGCCGCCTTAGCACCCCGTTGAGCCAACTCAGAAAGACCCAAAAGGGCCGGTCCATCTGTGCCCTGTATGAACGCTACGTCAAGCTCATATGGATATGCCGCATTTGCCTTTTCCCATTCATACGTCATTTGTTCGATTGTTGGGCGTATATTGTTCAACGGACTGTCGTTTATCAGATACTCTCGTATAACAGCGGGAAAGAACATCTGGGCCGCGCTCCATATTTGCCCGATTGTTTTGTAACTTAGTCGGCTGTCGAATTGTGATGGGTGATGCTTATGCTTCATTGTTAGTCTCACATGCCCGGTAGCTGGGGACAAGTAGTACGTGAGATCGCTACAGCATGAGTGTTGTTCGACAGGCCGGTTGAGTTCTTTCCTTACTTGACTGGTATCGGATATGTTGGTCTCATCTTGAAGACATTTGTACTGATAGACGACCTTCTTCGGCGTAGTTTTGACAACTCTCTGTTGGGTGAAACGGTAACCCATCGTCAAGGATATCAACCTTGTAAAACGATCCATCCCATCGGCATAGTATTGCGTCATTGTGAAATCGTGGTATGGGTATCGAAACAACATCTTGGCCCTGCTCGCTTTGAATCGGAATTCAATGTCTAGATCCTCAGATTGACCCTGTGAACTCAGGCGAGCCGTGTTAGCATGGGGTATTACCTTGGGCAGGTATCTAAAGAATAACATACCGGAATATTCCATTCACTGATCTTTTTGTAGAATCTAGAAAAGCCCGGAACCTCGCTCTTTTTATTTACGGGTTCGATGGGTGCATCATCTGGCGCATCAGTTGGTGCGTTGACCACTCCGTCATGGCGGGTGCAAGTCAATTTGTGGCTACCCGTCGGTAATTTTTCAAATTGAGAAAGTTTGAATATATCGTTGCAGCTAGGACAATAAGCTGTATCCAAAGCGTCCTTGCAGCCGGGTGGTAACTCGTCATGTTGGTATCCAAGTGCATACAACATATTGACTAATTCTTCGTCACTTTGAAGTGTCATTGCTGTCATTCCTTCAACGATATCAACCGGTGGGTCCTTCTTCGCCTGTTCACATGCTTTGATGACATCCTCCAAAGTGACTTCGAGACCCACGAACATGGGGATAGTCTTCATTTCCCGACGGATGTCCAAAGGTGTCTTAGTCTCGGCTCGGGGTCTTACAAACTGGGCTATTTCAACCCGGCGTCTGCTATTGAGGTAGGACTCGTGCGAACTATGCTCCATGGAGATATCAACTCTTCTGTTCCTCATGAACACTTTGATAGAAAGCCTGCTGTTACACGGGTATCGTGCCATTTTTTCATGAACAGCCTGGTTTGCAGCTGGATCCGTAGACTTCTGTTGCTCGTCTTGTGCACAGATGAAGTCATACTTGATGCTTCCATCTTCTTCTTCATTGGAGCCGTTCGCAAAGAATCGCAGGCCACCTCGGTTCCAAAGTGCCTGACAGAGAAGTCTTGCACCTTTGTCCGATACTTCACGGGGGGTGCCTCGATTGTGAAAGCTCGAGAATGTTTCGTCGAATATGTGGAAGGGAAAACTACCCCGGATTTCTAGGCGCTCTTGATTGACCTGGGTTGAAGTGTTAGATTGACTTGCCCGCAAAGAAGTTTTGATATAGCTTACATTGTCTTGCCAATGGCGTATGATGGCGCAAAAGTTGTCCCAGTCCAAGATCCTCGGAGCCATTGCGTCAATATGCTGGCAGAACGCAGAAACTGAATATCCAGTAGGTTCAGAGGTCGATTTTTGTTAGATGAAGAAGTGTTGTGGCTGTAGTGGTGTTAATCTAACTTGGACAATTCACTTTCCGCCTATAAATTTGATCACTCTGAAAAGCACTGTTGATTGGGATCGTGAAAGTTGGGCAGAATGAGTGCCTAACTCGTAATTAGTGAATCGGGTATCACACATGAATGCCCGTTCATCTCTAATCCCAGGTGCTTCCGCATATTTATTATGAAAACAGGCACTGCCGATGGAGACAGGATGACATGGTGTAACAACATGGGCCGTGTTGTTTGAATCTAGCAAACGTCGCTGTCCTAGCAAATGTTTGCTGTGCTTACCCACTTACCTATTGTCACGGCGGTACTATGCAGGCTATTATAGAGGACCGGCGGTAGCAGAGACGACCTCCATTTGAGTCATGAAATCCAAAGATAGACAAACAAAAACAAGCATACATCATGTGCTATTCAAGCTAGTTTTTATTGATAGTAAGTACAGTTTTTGACAACGACGAATCCAAGTATCTGATTCCATACGAGAAGAATATCTTCTCTACGTACATTTTATTAGTAGTCATCGCCGAACAAGGCTTCGTATACATCCTCTTCGCTCACGTCCCTGACGTGTTCCAGAAGCTCCTTCGCAAATGAGAAGAACCTTACTGAATCATCAGCCTTAGGAACCTGCTCCACACCAACGGGCCCCTTCATAACCGCCTTTTCCCATTCGTAGGTAACTTGTTCCAAGAGCACATTCTCATCACCAGGAGTGACTGGGTAAGGGAAAGCCGTGATAATGCCATGGATCTGCACAGGGAAACATCTGAAAGCCCGGGCCCAAATAAACCCAATGGTTTCCGAGTCGAGACCGCTGTCAAAATCGGACTCGTGGTACTTGTGATCAAGCATGATAGTCACAGTTTCGAAGCCCTTGCTGAATTCAATAGCTAGCGTGCTGGCGCAGGCATGTCTGTTTACGTCATGGCATAGTGTCTTTCTCTCGACATCATCTCTGGCCGTATAGGTCTGATCTTGGATGCATTTGAACCAAAACTTCCGGCGCTCATCTGGATACAGATGTTGATTCACCAGGCCAAAATGGTAGCCGCTGCATCCTTGGATCTGTGTCATCAACAGAGTGGCCGCTCGGTCGTAAATCTCCTGGACAGGACGTCCGTACTCCCCAATAGAAAACGCCCAGCTAACTTGGGACACGGGTACAACGCATTTGATGTTTAGAGGCGTGGATTGATTCTGTAAATTCCGTGTTAGATGAGTAAACCCCGCATATAACGACAAAAATAGAAACATACTGGATAGCTCCAATTCCAAATGTCTGCGCAGAATTTGTCGAATCTCCTAATAACTCTACCGGTTCTTGGCTGGGTAGCAGGCTGTTGCATACCGGGTTCGTGACGGCCGCACCGCAACTCATGTAAACCACTACTCAACTTGTTAAATTCGAAAATGGCGTGCGTGGTACCACAAGCAGGACACCAAGCCACATCCAGACACTCCTCGCCTGGTAGTGGGTCATAAACTCCTGGCTGCTCCAAACGAGTCAACTGTGCCGCCATGGCTGATTCGGTATCCAGCTTTACTTTCGCCAATTGATCGGCAAGATCTTTTGGTTCTTCAGCCTTTGCTTTTTCCCATGCGGCAATCACCTCTGCCTGCGTAACTTCAAGAGCCGCAAAGTATTGAGAAATCCGCATTAGTCGCCGAATCTCCTCGGCTGAATGATCTGCAGCTCGGAACTTAACAAACTCTTCTAACTCGACTTGGCGTCTACAATCCGTATAGCTCTTGTGCCAATCGTGTTGAAGATTAATCTTGATGTTTTTATGGTCCATGGGAACCGTAATGGTTAGTCTACCACCGCAACCAAAGCGTGACATCTTCTTGTGGACATCCAGGTCCATTGCAGAGCCCTTGATCGGCTGGTTCTTGTCTTGAGCACAGATATACTGGTACGTAAGGCTTCCATCTCCTTCCTGCTGGACCCCGCGCTCAAAGAATCGAAATCTCCCCGCCTTCCAAATCACATCGGCGGTGGTCTTCGCCACATGATCCGTCAACGCCCGGCCACTCAACCGCCTTTGTCCCTCTGGATATAGCTTATCCTCATCGAGTGACGGGACACTCCCTTCAATACTTAAACGACCGCCATTCGCCTAGAATGACGAGGTTAGATATGTACATATGTTCGTGTCACGCATTTCATGTGGTGAGCTTTACCATAGCTTCCCATGTCTCCAGGATCTGGCTAAGGTCAGGAAACCCGTCGAAATCTACTCTAGACATGTTTTCGATGGGCCAAAAAGCTACCAACACAATGAGTATAACTAATTTCCGGAAAAATAAAGGCGTAAGTCGCGATGACACTTGTACATACGGTCTGCAAATAGTTCGAAGACGACAATTAAATGAATTTCATCATATCTCTAGATACCCAAATTGTAGCCTCATCTAACAGCCCCTGCCATTTATGACCCCTGACCCTAACGATATCGAGCCTGTTTAAACCTCGATTATTGAGACCAGTGCCGACAAGAAAGGGCACCTTTCTTGAATCATCATGTCCAACATCGTCTGACAACACTAATGATTATGTGCCAGGAGATCAATTAATTGTGATTTTGAAGCGAGTAAGAAATTGCCCCGAGATGTATGTACATAGAAGAAAATGTTGTCGAAGGACGTTATTTTTTCTGTGAATATCAGGGTTACTATTGCAGCCACTGTAGCTCTCTCTTTAATGGTGTTGAGCAGACGGAGTTCACTGTGTGTACATCCAAGTCAGTTTTCATCTACGGGTTGTGTAATTATTTGATCGTGACCACCAGGCAAGATACCAGCAAAATTGATTGCTGAGCCAAAATACATTCTTGTAGTAACCGCTATGCGGCTTGATGATTGTACTTGGTCACCATGGTGCAAGATTCTTTAGAGATCTTCAATCCTACGGAACTTTATGCGCAGTTTCATGGGACAAAACGATGACATATTGCTACTTGAATCAATAGAAACTATGTTGCAGATCACCACAAATCATTATCTGGAAAACAGCATGGAGAAGCATGCAGCCCCAAATTCTCTTTGAGTTACGTGGTAAATGTGGGTAATTTCAGTCTAGGTGAGACATTGATCACCCTCTTAACCTTCTCAAGGTTGTATATCTATTTCGTAAAACCTCGCTTCTTTCAAATAAACTACTTTGAGAAGTGAAAGTTCGGGGATTATATATAGTCCTGAGCTGAGACTGATTTCAAAGATACCTGCCGCAGTTACTCTATCTTCGGCGATCTGGTTAGATAGACATGTGAATATGACACCTGACATGTACCGAATGTTGCCATTTGTGACACACAAGAGAATCAGCTCCAAGGAAGAAATCGCGAATAAAGATCCGTTTAATGTACATGTTTGCTATCAATGAGAGTTTTATATCTATGCTTAGAGTAGCTATAAACCACCAGTAACAACGAAGCCGAAGTTATTCATGGTATATACACTTGGTTGGCTTTTTACCAGTGATCACGTCTGAGGAGTATCCAAAGACAAAATTTTCAAAGCGTCGTATGCCCTGAGAAGATTCGGCGTGAGTAACCACCAAAACATCGCAACATGACAGATACACAACCTGCTGTCGGGGACTGGTTCGTCGCAAGTATTTGATCTGACAGAATACAAACCGAATATCTTCTGAGGTTGCGTTAGTCTAAATGTTCACTTGAACTTTCCCCAAATTCCAAGCTCAAGTCCATACCTTGGAGCACGAACATATTGTCCGGGTGTCTCACTGCCAACGCGTTGGCGATATAGGCCTTGGAGCAAGAAACGAAATCTTCAGGTCACAACCCGAACCAGCCCACTGTGACGTGGCATTATGTGTCTGTCATTCGATGGAGTACAGATTTACCTACATACCAAGTAGCGAATCAATCCAGTTAGAGAACCAATCTGGCGCAGCTGAGTAAGATGATCATATGAGAGGTTACCACTGTAGACTGAAATGGGGTCACCGTGAAACTGTCGTTATTGACGCACGAAGTTTTCTCATCGAAATATAAACGAGACGATTCTACCTAACTCTCAAAGCCAGATAGGCCAACTAGTTCAACAATGTCAAACTCTACAACGCGATTCTCCAAGATCACCGTTGCCGGTGTGAGTATATATCTTTCCATCTCTCTATTGCCGATCATCCAATATTAACAATACACAGCACTCCGGCTACTTGCTCCGTTACCTCATTCAATGCCTCCTAGCAAGTAATTGCCAGGTCACTGTCTTAACAACTGAACCCGAAGACATTAGGTCTATATGCAAAAAGGCAGTGACCATTCACGACTTGAATACTACACCCACCTTGACCAGCCTAATAAAGATCATGAATGGTTGCCAAGTGTTCATAGAAGCAGTTCTTGTCCGTCCCATGAATAACTTTTTGGTCATGTTGGATGCAGCAGTGGCAGCGGGAGTCAAACGATATATACCAGGACTGTGGTTTTTTGACGTTGGAAACCCTGTCTTCATGAACCAGCCTGTGGCGCAAAATCGGCAAGCACACTACGTTTACATGAGAGATACCATATTAAGGGCGACTCATGGAACCTCATATACAGTTATATATGTAGGTTTCTTGGTGGAGCATTGCATTCAAGGGCCATACGCGGGGATTGACATAGTAAATCGACGGATAGAAGTCTTCTCTGATGACCAACACCTCATCCCATTTACTACTGTTGAGTTACTGGTACGAGACATCGTCAAGGTTTGCGAGTTAGGAGATATACCCCAAACACGCAACAAAATTCTTTCTGTAGCACATATCACAATCTCCATGAAAAGGCTCATGTCCGTGGTGATGCGCTCAACAGGTGGTAGATGGAGCATTAGCCGTGTAGATATTCACACTCGCTATCAAGCGGCAATGTCGGAGTATTGTGTCGGCAGATCGATCTTACAAGCTCATATTGCTGGAATAGGTATTTGTCTGGCAGAAAGGGCTCTATCGGAGGTGACAGACCGAGTGGACAATGAGTTACTCGGGGTCGTGCCACTTCAACCAGAAGAGATTGTGGCGGAGATACGGAAGATTTGTGACATGTCATTGACTGACAAGGCATACCGAATTGAATAACCACGACCGAGGTTGCTTTTGAACATAGACAGATAGAGTACAACACAGACCGGCAAATTCAAACTCCATATCTCTAACGTCATAGATCGTTAGAGTTTCACGTGACGGTGACTAAAGTGTGGGTGTGCTGAGTTTCGGTATCGAATCAAACCTTCCAAGGAGGACAATTGACCATAAAGTCTAATTGGTATTGAAGAGATCCCTTATGTAGGAGTTTTCACATGGTAGGTTCAGTGACTGTTAGCACAAACTTCAGATGGTATTTCTTATCGTTTGACCTTTCAAGCATGCCGAATATATCAAACGCAATGGCTTCAACGAGCATGCTCAGTATAATCCACGCCCGAAATACCCGTAGCACAAACTCTAACACTGTGCACTTCAGCCCAGACTGAGGTGACACCGGCGAAACATGAGTATCATACGCTATCAAGCACACCGTTAACAACCGGAAAACACCCAAGAGATAACAAAACCCCGTCTAAACGGTTCAGTAGTAGGCCAAGAACTATATCCGAAGTAACACTTTGAATATCCCTCTTTTTTGGTCACATTACAGCCCATTTTGCTCTCACTAATGTATGCACTGCTACATCTCCTACATACATTGCCTGCCCCGCTAAAGCGTCAGAGATCTCGAGTCCCGCACGCGCTACGCACGTCAGGAAACAGAATATCGGGCCATGCCGAGCCTCCGGGGCCGGATCTGAAAGTCGGACTGATGGAATCCGATAGAGCTTCTCTCTACTCGGTAGAACCTCTCTTTGCTGGCATATACACGTCTACACAGCTGTGTATGTGAGACAGGAGTAGCTGGGGGATTACAGAATGCCCGCCGGCTATGTATATTTTAAATGGTTTGATTATGCTATGTCTTAAAAAGCTCACTTCAACTCTAAGTTCCGTCAAACACCCAGAGGCAACCCACCCCGCGTTACAATTATCGTTAACCTTTGTGACTTCGCGATCTTGTCAACCAAACTCTTTGTTACACCACCGGTGGTACACATCATTGATCTGAGAGGTATCAGCCAGCTGTAAATTGATTTTGTCCGTCACCCTCGCAATATACGAAGTCAGCGTGATACCAATCTTTGTCGCTAGCTTCGACGTCGAGATACCCGAGCGATCAAATGGCAGATCTCGCAGACTTTTGGCACCGACCTGATTTACTGGGAATAACGCAGACGTCCGACTTCACGAGTTATGTCAGTATTATTGGAGCCCGGCTTTTCATGAGGAACGGTATCTTGTGTCTTCCAAATGGTACCCACGTGTCAAACCCATTTGTCAACTTCAAACTATCCAAATTTGTACTGTCGAGAGACTTGGGCCACTGGAACGAATCGGGCTTACAGTATAATGAATCATTTTTATGTCCGTTGCACCGGAGGCTAACATAGATCTATTGTATGATCTGTGGTGATCTGAGTGGCTGCAGACATCCACGCTTCAGGTGCCCCGCAGTCTAGTACCACAGATTGCCAGTATCAGGCAATGGCACTTGGATGGGTCGCGGAAGCACTAAGGCTATATCTTTTGATTTAATTGCCTTTTTTGGCATACAAGCGATGATATCTAAGAATGCGTGAACAGGCAACAAATACATTGTGAGTTTTGAAGGTGCTTCCACACTTTGCTAGTTGACTTCATCGTAAATTGGTCTTCAAGCCTATAGTCACTATGTAGCTGAGATATCATATTCACACTCCACCACAAAAATACGTAACAAGATCTCGGATTTTGTATAGAACTCTAATTCAAGGATTCATTGCCGCCGTGCAGATAGAGGGGAAGTAGAGACGGGCCACGGCAACTTTGAGCACATTGCGCCTAAACAAACTCCCCGGTGTGCGATACGAAATATTGGTATGGGAAAATCCAAGTGCTCAGGTTAGTTCTTCAGCGGAGAGTGGGATTAGCACATCGGAATTTGAGTTTGAGGTCACCGAGGATACTCGGAGAAGTACTTAAACTCACGGGCTTAGCATGAACCCCCATATCGAAATCTGTAGATAAATCACGCCCAGTACAAAAATGGAATTTCGTTACATAATGGTTGGAGCGGTAAGTGAAGTTTATCTGTCTGTCATATGCTATACATTCTCTAAGTCTACGACTGATAGGGTGACGACGTTGTGTGGATACCTCTTGTGACTAAACTGATTGCACTTAAATACCACGTCTGCGTCCTCTCCAACAACATCTCTCAAGTTGCCGAAATCTTTGGTCGCAAAGTTTCTACTCATGACTCTACTACCACTCGTAGCGCCACGAGCCTTGCAGCTGTCATGAGAGGTTATGATGTATTCATCAAATGCACAATATCCTGGCCTATGCCGGACTTTCTGATGAATTTGGATGCTGTCGTTATATCTGGTGTTCGACGATATATCCCAGCACTCTGGGACTGTAACATGAATCGAATCCTGACGACAAACGAAGCAGCATTACAAGAGCAAAGAGCCTTTTCTGCATATATGCGACAGACAATACTGAGATTTCCCGGAAGTGTCACATACACTACATTATATGCCGGTGTATATCTAAACGGGTGCATGGCTCTACCTTGTGCCGGTATCCACTTGACAGAACGGCACGCCGAGCTACTATCAGACGAACAACATCTCATCCCATTCTACACCATTGAGGGACTTGTCCATTGCCTCGCACGAATCTGCAGTCTCGGTGATGTTCCCGAAACACGCAACAAATATCTCCATCTCGAACAAATCCGGATATCACAAAAACGTCTCGTCTCAGTCGTAATGCGGGCTGTCGGTGGCCATTGGAATGTCACAAGGGTTGATACGCTCTCGCGCTATAAAGTGGCGATGTCGGAATTTTGCGTGGGCCGGTTCATGACCGAGGCTTACATAGCTTCACGGCAGTTTTATATTTCGCGACGTGAATTGTCGAATGTTGCTGATAGAAATGACAATGAACTGCTAGGGATTGAGGTTATGAAGCCGGAAGAGCTTGTTGAAACTGTGGGTCAGATCTGGAGAAGTATGTCAGGTGGCGTAGAGGAGGACATGAAATGACGTCATCAAGGGACACCACGAATACGATAGTATGTCCTCTAGGGCGTTGAGGGTGCTTCAGCGTTCAACATACCAAATAGATCATGAAAACAATTATATATACCCCTGAGTGCGTGCGGCGTAGAACACGAGCTGGTTGGTGGTATTGTTAAATTTGCCTCTGCAACTTCCATTCATTTTTTGAATTGACCCCAGTAGACCGAGTCATCGTATCCTTCCATACAGGCAGACGACCTATCTTTAATTTCACCAAGCAAAGATTGATCCAGCCGTCTGAACCATCCTTTCAAACTGCATCTATATAGAAGGTCACCAAAGTGTTCTGCATCATGATATCCCAAGCCACACACTGGTTTCGTTATACCATTTCAATTGGAAGACGCTCGCAGTAAATGTTCTTTTAAACCCAAGCACTCCGGCAGTAAGATATTTGATCACTAATAAAAGCCCAAAGAGTAGGCTATTAGCATCCAAAATATCCACCGACACACATTCTACGAGACCCGCCACTCTAGATCGCACTTAGATTGTTGTATCACTGTCCTTATCTTATCCAAACCTCGGGTTAAGCTCTCCAAAAGTCTCCTTTATGGCCGACAGATGTCGGGCGGTCACACACTCCGTGTGGCAAGGATTGATTGGCTACTAGCCATATAAACAGGAATGTCCCACTTGGGACATCTTGTTTTTGTGTAGCCATCTCACTTTGAGACACCATGAGCCTCATCTGACATCGACAACTGGCCCCGTTCTGGTCCTGTTACCTTCAGGATCTACATCATTATTGTCGTTGGTTTTGTTGCCAAACAATACAGTGTCACTCAGAGATATCACTATCAAGTACGACAACGAATCGACCGGCCACAAAAAAGGCAGATACTTTGCAACCCAAATAGCCATTAATCCAAGGAAAGAGTCGACGGTACTGAAATAAAACGGACAGAACGGATGACAAATCAGCGCATGAAGTACTACAGTAGCCACAATCTGAAGTAGCACAGATCTTCCAAAGATATTCCAATGAGCCCTGGCAAGCAACGGCGGTCTAGAGTTGAAAATCGCGATAGGTTACAATACAGTATCACACTAACTTTTGTAGGCCCTGTATGGTATTTGTCATGCTCTCGCTGCAAATCCGACTGTCCAAGATAGCCACGTCCACATGCTTTCTATTCGCCAATACCACGGCAGACGTAAATCTTCTGATGGCAACGTGAATATCGGCAGTAGTTTGATTAACTCAGACTCTCTTCTTGGGAGCCTTCCAAACGGACGCACTGCATTCATGAAAATGGATAGGAATTGTTTGGTTCAAGACATGATGACGTATATAGAATGTCGGCGTTGCCTTTGGAACGTACGACCATCCAACCGAATCCCAGATGGATCTTGTACACTAAATCAAAATCAAGGGCGATATTCACACTCCTATAGATCCCCTGATCATCCCTGCAAAGTATCACAAACAGGAACCAATACTACAACAATGTATTAAAATTAAGAGCAATCACGACATGTGAGTTAGGGGGGTATGTTACTTGGGAGTCGATCATGAATCAGTCTGCAGGCCTCGAGATCTATCAATTTCTATGATATAGAACTTCAGTTGGTCGCCTCATTGTCTTGTTTAAATAAGCTTGCATGGTCCTTCATTCACAAAAGCAATCGCACATCTTCAAATAGGCGGAGTCTCGATCGTAATAACCATGACAACACCGGGAACCCGATTTCAAAAAATACTAATTTCTGGGGTAGGTTGCGGCCCGAATGCACGTCGCTCTTCACTTGTCAAGACTACTAACACCTCTCTCATTGCCTTCAGGGTACAGGTCGATTCTGTCGGCTTCTAATCAGCCGTCTCCTGGTTCTAAAACATCAAGTCTCCTTGATAACCTCCGAACCCGCTGCCGCCACAAAGCTATGGAATGGCAAAGTTACAGTATACGACTCCAATAGCATGCGAGACCTAGCAAGCCGGATTAAAGTTATGGCCCGTTGTGATCTATTCATCGAGGCCAAATTGTTCGGGATGGCTCAGCACGCCTTAATGAATGTCGATGCAGCAGTTGCCGCTGGTGTTCGGAGAATTGTGCCCGCAATGTGGTTAGCTGACCCAGCCAATCCAATATTCAACGAACCCATTGCCACCGGAGACCGGCCTGCATACTACCGATACATGCGAAATGCAGTCCTTAGACAAGCCGGTCGAACAACGTACACGACAATATTTGCTGGGGTGTCTCTTGAAAACTGTATTCAGCTACCAGTGGCCGGTGTAGATTTAAGAAACCGGCGGATGACCATCCTCTCCGACAAGCAACATGATATTGCATTTTTCACATTGGACGTGTTATCAAGGGCCACTGCAAACTTTTGCAGTTTGGGTGACATTCCGAAAACACGCAATACAACCTTACGAATCGCTCCGATTCAAATCTCTCAAAAACGACTCATCTCAATAGTAATGCGGGCTGTTGGTGGCCGTTGGAATATCTCCCGCAAAGAAACTAAACCCATCTTTGAAATGGCAATGTCCGAGTTTTGTGCAGGTCGTTCCATTAAACAGGGCCTGTTTGCCGCATACCAGTTTTTCCTTTCAGAAAAGGAACTGTCGCAGGTCGTAAACCCACGAGACGATGAACTTCTGGGTATTACAGTCTTTCAGCCTGAACAAGTTGTGGAAGAGGTAAGGAAACTGTGTCATCAGATATTGGCTGGACAGAAAATCGAGATAGAATAGTCGTTCCATATATACTATAGTCTAATACGATACATTTTGGTTACTGGGGGTCACGTAGGTGAAGGTGGGTTACACGGATGGATGTAACCCCTCGATGACGTAACCCTATTAAAAAGTAAATAAACATCAATGTTGCACATTTCTATGTACTTTATCTACTTAGATCTATCTCAGCTAGTTCACTACGAAAATGCTCATTGGCATCTGCGGCGGCAAGTAACCCATTTGTATAGTTTAACTCTCTCTAACACCTACGTATCTCTCCAGGCCTTTGTGCCGGTAAAAATACCATCGCACAATACCTTGTCGACCACCATGGTTTCACCAGTCTCACAATCTCGCCCACCACTCTACCCACAGCCACCGCTCTCCTCGACCATGCCACCAGCCACTGGCCCACCCGCTTCGTAACCACCTCCATCACAACTCTCGAGACTCTCGAGATTCTACGTGCCCGGCCGTTCTTCATGTTAGTTAGCGTCGACGCCCCGGTGGCCCTCCGGCACTCCCGGTACGTTGCGCGCGAGGCAGATGAGGATATGACGTTGGAGAAGTTCATTCAGATTTCAGATAGCGAGATGTACGACATGAGCTCTTGCCTATCAGCCCTCATGGCCTCGGCTACACTGAGATTGTTGAATACGTCACAGTCGCTTGCTAGTCTCTATGCGACGCTCGGGAAACTCGATCTTCCGAATCCCGACCGCTTGCGACCTTCGTGGGACTTATATTTCATGTCTCTTGCGGCATTGGCTAGTCAACGGAGTAACTGTATGAAGCGCCGGGTCGGATGTGTCCTTGTGGGGCCGTCTAAGAGGGTGATTTCCACCGGCTACAACGGGACACCGAGAGGCCTTGTGAACTGCGGAGATGGAGGTTGTCCACGGTGTAATTCGGGAGGCGCCGGCGGTGTTGCATTGAATACATGCTTGTGTTTACACGCCGAGGAGAATGCTCTGTTGGAGGCCGGTAGAGATCGTATAAGGGAAGGCAGTGTCTTGTATTGCGATACATGCCCGTGCTTGACGTGTAGTATCAAGATTTGCCAGGTGGGCATTGCTGAGGTAGTATATAGCCAAAACTATAGCATGGATGACTCAGCGGCAGAGATCTTCCGGAATGCGCGAGTACGCTTGAGACAATTTGTGCCGCCGACAAACGGCGTTGTTCACCTGGAAATGGACAGACGAGTGGTTTCCAAAGATAGTCTTAATCTATAAATCGTGGTATCTATATACAAGAGAATACAAAATGTCATTTAATCCCAAGACCCACCACCAAACATGCCACCAATGGCCTTTGCTCTCTTCTCTGCCCCCTTCAACTTCCGCTCTTCCCTCTTCTTCTCTTGCTCCGCCATCGCGACTCTTCTTTCATTCTCTCTTGCGAACCCACTAATACCTGATCCCTTAGTCGCACCCTTCTTGATCCGTCCAGCACTATCACCAACACCACCCATCGTCGTACTCCCCGTACCAGTCATAGCTGACGCTGTTGCTGCGTTGGCCATGGCCGTGTTCATAAGGGAAGATGTTGCTCCACGAAGGAGACTACGTGTGCGTGATTGAGAGGAGCCAGGGACAGAAAAGGCGGAGCGAGATGATGCACTACTTGCGTTTGATAATGAACGCTTCATGGAGAGACGGTCAATGACCTGAGGACGAGAGCCAGTAGGCTTACGGGCCTTTGCTGGGGCAGAGGGCAGTAGACCCTCCATAGCCGGGGCATCCTCAATTTCAATACCCTCGTTATCGTCATCATCATCAGGTAACGTCCCGCCATTCCTGTTGGCCATCTCCTCTTCCTCTTCCGCCTCCATGTCTTCTCCAATAGCAGCAGCTCGTTCATATGGGTCATTGAGCACATCATTCAATTGTGCTCTAACGTCTTGCAACGTCACCGCCTTTTTCGCTCGCTTCTTCTTACTCTTCCGCATTGGCAAAGCTTCCTGTCCAGGTACGTGTGGAACACCACTGCCAGGCTGGCTATCGGGTTCCTCCTCATCACCGTCAACTACTTCGTCAATTAGGATATCATCGACAATGTACTCTTCAGTAAGAGCGTCGATGTAAGCCTGGTTCTTCGGCTTTCCGGCCGTTTTGCGTATCGATTCACTACTGCCGAAAATCTCCTGTTGGATCTTTTGGAATTGGCGGCGCTTGAGACGGCGGTCACGTTCACCGTCAGATTCGGAGTCTGAGAGGCCTTGGTTTGCGCCACGTTTACGGCGGAGACCACCAGTGGTAATATCCTTGTACAGCCTTTGGACCTGTGCTTCTTCTTCGGCGAGCTCACGTTTGCTGTTGGGGTGTTAGTAGCTGCTACTCTGAACGTTGAGCGATTACACTTACTTGTAAAACGCCGCGAGTTTAGCCTCGTCTGTAGCGTTCGCCTTGGTCTCATCATCAATCATCTCCACCACAGACCCAGCGTCCGAGTCATCGTCACTCCCTTCACCATCAGCACCACCCAATCCAGCATACTCATCATCAGACTCCTCGGCCTGTTCGAGAACCATATCACGTGCCTCGCTGTTCTTCATAGCAGCCAGCCTAGCCAACTTCTTAGCCTTGGCTTCCCGTTTCTTCTCCTGGCGGGCGGCTTCCTTGAGTACATCAGTAGCTGACTTAGTTCCAAAACCAAACTCATCCTCTTCAGCCGCAGTCTTTTGTTTGAGGGCCTCCTCTTTAGACCGCAATTTGCTTTTCTTCTCCCTTTCTGGAATTGACGCAGCAACTGTAGATATGGTGCTCGGGGCGTGGTCGGTGAAGCGTTCGCGGATGGGCTGCATACTATCCATGCCGACATCCTGAGTCAACTGTAATTGTGACATCGCTACAACCCCAAATCCATCAGCTTGACTAAGTCCGAGACTAAATTCACCCACGCGGCCTTGAGTCTCCAAGTCCTGTGTGTCCAGGTCACCGTCAGCTTTCTCCTTGGGTTGGCTATCAGCCACAACTGACAATACCTGGCTATCCGCTACTGCAGCAAAGCCATCCTGAGTGAAGTCAGGCATGGTTGAGTAACCACCCATGGTCGCCGGCATCTGCGAAGCATCCTGGCTTTCATTAAGAGTGCCAGCAAACATAGCATCCATATCGAGGTCAGCGTTACTAACGGGCAAACCAGGAATAAATGTTTTCTTAGCAGAGCGAATAACTGAGCCTATGGGTGCTGGAGATTCAACTGCGCCAGGGTGAGTAGATTTTGGCTTTGCAGGTGTCCGGAGTTGAACTGGCTCCGGTTGATCAAGAGTAGATGGAATGACTTCATCGTTGTCTTCATCATCCGAGTCAACGAGAACCTTCTTCTTTTTCTTTTGGGATCGGACAGTTTGAATCGGGGCCTCTTCATCTTCGTCGGCCTCAGCTGTTGGTGGAATGACTTCATCATCGTCACCCATTTCCACGTCTCCTTCTTCTCCGTCTTCACCCTCTTCTTCTTCCTTCCCTTCCTCTCCTTCCTCCTCATCTTCAGAGCCAGAAAGAACCAATTCAAGTTCTTCACCCTCCTCCTGCTCATCACCACTTCCCCGGAAACTCTCATCATCGCTTCCGTCATCCAATAGCCCATCGTTATCACTATCCTCTCCATCTTCTTTCCGTTGTCTTCTTTCCTTCTTCCGTAAGCGAGCTTCATCTTCTCTGGCCTTTTCCAAGATATCATCTACGGCCTCCGCCTCCTTTTCACGTTCCTCCTCCGTCATAACCTTGATACCTCGCGCAGCTAGCAGCTCGATACGCTCAGCATTGTCTCTCTTGACCTGTGCCAAAGCCTTCTTCCGAAGTGCTAGTTCAACAGCCTTCTGCCGTTCACGCACCTGGTGATCTTCGCGGTTACCGGAAAACTTGAGAATTGTGGCCATGCCTGGTGTCATGGCGTCAACGCGGACAGCAACCTTACTGAGGCGGTCATTGGAGTAGTCGACAATCTCAATAGATCCATCGTCGAGAGATATGGATTCAGGTTTGAGATCTGGGATCTTGACCTTGCGTAAAGGCTTTTTGACGGGAGTTGGCTCTTTTGGCTTACCATCGAGGATTGGGATATCGAAATCTTCTACCACGCTCGTTTCCTTTGCAGGTTGAACCACAGTAGCTGAACCTTCTGTCAAATCCATATATACTGGCTCCTCTTCTTTCTTTTCTTCCTCAGCATTTGGGTCTTTGAATCCAAACAATCCAAACAAAGCCTTCTTCTCAAACTTCTTCCTCGTCTTAGCCTCGTGTGCTAAATGCATTTCACGCTGCATACGTTGTGTCTCCCTGCTCATCTCCTCCAACGCCTTCTTACTAGCTTGTCGTCCAGCTGGTCTATCTCTGGCCTTAGGTGGACCTTTAAGTTCCTGTGAATCTTTACCCGCGGCAGCATCCGCCAAAAACGCCTCCATATCATCGTTCATGTCTCCCATATCAACATCTGAATCTGAATCTCTAGCTCCAGCGTCGGCATCGATGGCTTTCCCCCTACGGGCAGCCTCCTCTGCTTCCTTGGCTGCTCTCTCGGCTCGTTTCCGTTCCAAGAGGGCCTGAACCTTGGGGTTTCGGTGGGCAGAAGTTAGAGCCTCGGTGTTGGCTTCTGGGTCGTCATCTTCGTCTTGGTGATCGTCTGGGGTAGTAATCGGAAGTGTTGATTCTGGCTCGGGTGATGTCGCTGATAATGGAACTTTCGTCTTCGGCGGTGATGGTTTTTTGGCGGGTTGCTTGTCCTTCTTCTTTTTCTTCTTCTCTCCCAACAACTTTTTTCTCATGCGCTCTCTAGCTGTTAAACCTTCATCTTCAGATTCAGATTCGGACTCGGCATCATCTTCGTCGTTGGCTTCGGTCGCTTCTGGCTCTGCCATCATTTGAGCGGCAAATCTACCCCTTGGTCTGACCTCTTCTTCTTCTTCGCTGTCATCAGGAGTAGCTACTGGTGAAGTGTGGTTATCGTCGTCTTCGGTAGTCCCAAGAAGGGCTTTAAGTCGGTCGCGTGCTGATATTGGGGCGGGGGAACCCGGTGACGAAGACCGAGATGAAGATGGTGAAGGCATTGTATGGTCTCTATTATCTGGTGACGT
The DNA here is from genome assembly GCA_000833645.1 of Huntiella omanensis. Classification (NCBI taxonomy): domain Eukaryota; kingdom Fungi; phylum Ascomycota; class Sordariomycetes; order Microascales; family Ceratocystidaceae; genus Huntiella; species Huntiella omanensis. The sequence continues at coordinate 43,492 of JSUI01006451.1, forward strand.
GTCGAGTATATCTTTGAATAATCTAATGATAGCAATGGCTAGTATTAAATACAGAGAATGAGGGGTTCGAGGGGTTGACGTTTGTCTGTATACTCAAAGTGGTAGTTACCGATTTCTCATTCCAGTAATTTGGACGCGGTCTATGCGCGTTCTACGACAGGGGCAAGGAATAGCGTGTAAAGTGGATTCTGGCCAGTTAAATCTTCCCACAGTCTGCGCACTGTTTGTTGACATGTTAACCCGGGGTTGTCACGGTGTTTAGAATTGGCAGTTGGCACAGTGTTCAGGGTGTTTATGCCCCTCTATGATGTTTACAATGACGTCACACATACAATTACTGGGGAACATGGTGTTTAACAACGAAGTATATTGTGGTTAATAATAACCGAAGGAAAAGACAAATAAAAGGCACAGCTGAATACCCAGCTGCTACGAACTAAACTAAAGGTGACAGTCAAAACTGCCTCAGGTCCAGAAACTAACTAAACTGTAACTCCTCACAAATCACAGCTCTACGTAGCTTCTATTCCTGCACTACAACGGAACAAAGTCCAATGCCGTCTTAAAACAGCTTGTGCTCCAGGGTCATATCCGACTCAGGCTCAAGACCGACACAGGCACGGAAAATGTTAATCAGAGCCGAACGCTGCTTGGCCAAGGCGTTGATAACAGGCGCACCAGGGGGCGTCAAAGGAGCCTTCAACATGTAACTCAGCACGGAGAGCACAGAGTGGAAGTACTTCCAGTCGGCATCACCGGCGAGCTTCCACTGGATGCGGGTCATCATCTCGGCAACAATAACCAGATCGATAATCAGAGGCGAAGCCAACAGAGAGTCCTCGCATACATTGAAGAGCGAGATAGTCTGGTGGCCACCCATGAAGATCTCGGCATAGTACTCGTCAAGAGCACGCTTGTTGTCGCCAACGGCAGGCATGTACTTGATGACAACAGTGTGGTCAGGGTGCTCACCAGGGGCATACAGTATGTTATTGGCGGCGACCATGTCATCAACGACATTACTCTTGCTAATCTCCTTACTGCGGAACTGCTTCTGCGAGCTGAGATTCTTGCCATCGTTGTTACCAAGGTGGTTGTAGGATGCAATCGAGGTGAGCTTGATACCAGCGTTAATAAGGAAGTCAACGAGGGCAGACTTCATCTTGGTCTGGCCAGACTTAAANTTGATAACAGGCGCACCAGGGGGCGTCAAAGGAGCCTTCAGCATGTAACTCAGCACGGAGAGCACAGAGTGGAAGTACTTCCAGTCGGCATCACCGGCGAGCTTCCACTGAATACGAGTCATCATCTCGGCAACAATAACCAGATCGATAATCAGAGGCGAAGCCAACAGAGAATCTTCGCATACATTGAAGAGCGAGATGGTCTGGTGGCCACCCATGAAGATCTCGGCATAGTACTCGTCAAGAGCACGCTTGTTGTCGCCAACGGCAGGCATGTACTTGATGACGACAGTGTGGTCAGGGTGCTCACCAGGGGCATACAGGATGTTATTGGCGGCGACCATGTCATCAACGACATTACTCTTGCTAATCTCCTTACTGCGGAACTGCTTCTGCGAGCTGAGATTCTTGCCATCGTTGTTACCAAGGTGGTTGTACGAGGCAATTGAGGTGAGCTTGATACCAGCGTTAATAAGGAAGTCAACGAGGGCAGACTTCATCTTGGTCTGGCCAGACTTAAAGTCGTCGCCACCGACAAAGGCGCCAAGTCGCTCAGCCAACTCAATGGCACCGGGAACGAAGGTGTTCTGGGGGGAGCCGTTGATGAAGGGCGCACCCTCCTGCATACAGGCAACAGCAAAGACAGTCGAAGGGGAGACTTCAGTGTGGCCCGACGAGATAGCCTTGAGCAGGTTATCAGCAGTATCGTTGACACCGGGGATGATCTCAGAGAAGCGCTCAGTGTTGGCAGTCCAGAGGACAATGACCTTGTCAAGCTTGTTGGTCTCCTTGAAAGCACGAATGTCGCCGCGGATACGCTCGACGTGGTTGTCACAGGCCTGGGTACCGGCAAGGACATTGTCGGCACGATCTTCCTGGTTGGCAGCAATGAAGTCGGGATAGTAGATACTAGGCAGAGGGACCATGGCCTGCATTTCCTCGCGAACGAGGTCCTTGAGGGTAGGCTCGAGAACCTTGGAGCGGTCCATGGCATCGGCCAAGTTCATGCCAGAGATATCCCAACCACCGAGGACAAGATCGTTGGGGTGAACCATGGGTAGGACCTTGGAGAAGGGCACATTGACGTCCTCGTTGGTCTCGGCGTCGGTGCCCAGCTTGACAGTGGAGGCCATCATGACAGAGCCATAGTAGTTGGCAGACTGTTTACCCTCGCGGGTAGACCAGGTAAGCTTGCGGCGGTTGGCAATGATTCCAGCAGTAACCGTAGTTCCATTGTTGCCACCCCAGCCGACAAGCATAAGGCCGGTACGGGGAACGGTACGGTTAACTTTAAAGTTGTAGGGGGTTTCCTTGGGCGTAGCGGTGAATGCGCCGGTGGAAGGATTCTTGGTGACCGTAGTGGTACGGTAGGTATAGGTGGTGTTGATTTCAGTGGGGGTGTAAGTGACATTGGGGGAGGCGACGGTGAAGATTTCAGAGGGGGAAGAAAGAGTCCCGTTCGGGGAGCCCGAGCTGTTCTCAGCGTGAGGAGCCATTGTAAATTATGGCAAAGAGAAAAGCTGGAGTGCGGAAATGGGTGGAGAGATAAGAGAGAGGAGAATATGAGAGAAGGCGATGAAATCCCTTATCTGAAAAACGGCGAGTCCGATGCTCCGGCAGGCGACGAGCAACGGGCTCCGGCGAACGGGTGGTGAGAACTAGAGGGTTGTTAGTGGCTGATACTATATCAAGATGGTATCATGAGAACTCACGAGTTAAGAAGGTTGGAGAACGTGGTGGCGGTGGGGTGATCGAGGTTTAGATCCTCGATCGGTAGTTGGGAAAGGTTGTAGAAGAGGGAGAGAGTAAAGACACTCTGAAGCTAACGGATGCTACCAGAGGCTGTTAAATTTGTTATGAAACAGGTATATAAAAAGAGAAGGGGATCTAACGACCACAAAGAGCAAGAGTACGAACTAATAAACGAACCTAAACAGAAAAGTCTTGGTGAAGAGAGAAAGAAGAACAAGATATCCAGACCATCGAGACTGTAACTCGTCTGGCCTTTTATACACGATATTCTCTTCCCCAAATCAGAAAGCAATAGTGCCATTCCTGACAAGGCACCCGCCAAACTCGGCTCCACTACCCCTTCAACCATAGCTACTACCAAAAGTCGGGCATTATCACATGTTCCAGCGTATGTACAAGCAGGAATGGCAGCACAGCAGTTGTGCCACAGACGCCCTTCACAATCCTCAAGAGTTTGCCACGTCGTCCACTACCCGTTCGCCCGGCTTATAAAGACTTTCTCGCTTCCTGTTCGGGCGGAAATAATACCATAGTGGTATCNAATTTGTTATGAAACAGGTATATAAAAAGAGAAGGGGATCTAACGACCACAAAGAACAAGAGTACGAACTAATAAACGAACCTAAACAGAAAAGTCTTAGTGAAGAGAGAAAGAAGAACAAGATATCCAGACCATCGAGACTGGAACTCGTCTGGCCTTTTATACACAATATTCTCTTCCCCAAATCGGAAAGCAATAGTGTCATTCCTGACAAGGCACCCGCCAAACTCGGTTCCACTACCCCTTCAACCATAGCTACTACCAAAAGTCTGGCATTATCACATGTTCCAGCGTATGTACAAGCAGGAATGGCAGCACAGCAGCTGTGCCACAGACGCCCTTCACAATCCTCAAGAGTTTGCCACGTCGTCCACTACCCGTTCGCCCGGCTTATAAAGACTTTCTCGCTTCCTGTTCGGGCGGAAATAATACCATAGTGGTATCATATATGGGTCTCCTACATGACGCCGAGAATAACCAAGAGTTCGGATTTGCGCTGAAAAGGAGCGGTGAGAAGTGTGACATTTTGTTGAGAAAAGATACAGACCATATGTTAGGGTTTGATCTTGTATGTAAGTGTGCATATATGCACACTCTGAGTAAACTCGTTACTCAGGCATATCATCCTCGGCTTCGCATTCCGTATTTACCTTCACAAATACGTGCAAACTTCCCTTCTGTGGTTACCCAACATGTTGGTCCGATATACCCCCCCTTCCTTTACATACTTCCCCGCGAGCTAGCGAGTGATCCAGTCAGGGGTTTTCNAAAGACTTTCTCGCTTCCTGTTCGGGCGGAAATAATACCATAGTGGTATCGTATATGGGTCTCCTACATGACGCCGAGAATAACCAAGAGTTCGGATTTGCGCTGAAAAGGAGCGGTGAGAAATGTGACAGCTCTTTTGTTGAGAAAAGGTACAGACCATATGTTAGGGTTTGATCTTGTAAGTGGGCATATATGCACACTCTGAGTAAACTCGTTACTCAGGCATATCATCCTCGGCTTCGCATTCCGTATTTACCTTCACAAATACGTGCAAACTTCCCTTCTGTGGTTACCCAACATGTTGGTCCGATATACCCCCCCTTCCTTTACATACTTCCCCGCGAGCTAGCGAGTGATCCAGTCAGGGGTTTTCCTTCCTTCATCCCCGCCCCCGCCTTTTTCCTGGGACTGACATGCACGTATTAAACATACAAAGACATTCGGCCTTGACCTAATAAACCTAAATCGAAAGGTAAGCTATCGGACTGTCGGGTGTCCTGTACCCCGAATAGTCTGTATGTTTTCCCTTTATACCGGAAATCTGTCCTTGACTTGCATGGAAACTTGCCAGTCTTCTCTACTACCCCAGCCCCCTTTCATGCTCTACGGTTCATCCTGTTGCGTCATTCGTTCTATTGGGACTCTGGTGGGGATTTATATCAAGAACGAGCAAGTTCTTGCTTGGCTAGCTTGGCTTTCTTGGCCTATTAGTGGAGTGGAGAGTCCAGTGTGGCTTAGCTTTTTAAGGCCACATCATTCAAATGAGCTTCTCATATACCAATATGACCATAGATTCAGTCAGTAATAGAAAAAGATTCGTCACGCTTTGCATGCGGGCGACTGTAGACATTAGGGGTATATCCCAGACCGACTCGGGAATGTCCCCAGTTTCNTGGTCCGATATACCCCCCCTTCCTTTACATACTTCCCCGCGAGCTAGCGAGTGATCCAGTCAGGGGTTTTCCTTCCTTCATCCCCGCCCCCGCCTTTTTCCTGCGACTGACATGCACGTATTAAACATACATACAAAGACATTCGGCCTTGACCTAATAAACCTAAATCGGAAGGTAAGCTATCGGACTGTCGGGTGTCCTGTACCCCAAATAGTCTGTATGTTTTCCCTTTACACCGGAAATCTGTCCTTGACTGGCATGGAAACTTACCAGTCTTCTCTACTACCCCAGCCCCCTTTCATGCTCTACGGTTCATCATGTTGCGTCATTCGTTCTATTGGGACTCTGGTGGGGATTTATATCAAGAACGAGCAAGTTCTTGCTTGGCCAGCTCGGCTTTCTTAGCCTATTAGTGGAGTGGAGAGTTCAGTGTGGCTTAGCCTTTTGAGGCCACATCATTCAAATGAGCTTCTCATATACCAATATGACCATAGATTCAGTCAGTAATAGAAAAAGATTCGTCACGCTTTGCATGCGGGCGACTGTAGACATTAGGGGTATATCCCAGACCGACTCGGAAATGTCCCCAGTTTCTCCGAGAGTAACCCTACCATTGACATGTTCTAGGGTAATGTGGTACAACAGACAAACACTACGCCATCGAGATGGACGACAACTTACTCAAAATACTAACCAACAACAGAGGTATTTTAGATTTATTTGGCCATGTATTTGTTGTCTCTGATCAAAAGCTATAGTAGATGTCATTAAGGATTTACCTATATATATTACACTAATATCGACGTAGTCGTACAGCTGACACACTGATGTCTTACCTGTCCGGTCTACCGGTGGCACAAGTCAACGTCTTTGGAACTTGAGCTTTGTCGAATTAGATGTTGAAGATGTGAAGTTTATTTAGTTACTTATTCTCAATTGCTTTCTTCCTGCCTGTCCAAAGGAAATATGTGCCAACTGATCCAGTGATTCACATATGCACGTGAGATGTCGTTATCGAAAGTCAACTATAGCCTGATGACATTCTGAGTATCACGGTTCACATGACAATGAAGGAGACATAACAATTTACAGTGACTGTTCTAGTGGATGTTAAATATGATGCTTTGTTCTATACAAATCCTTGGAACGATACACTAGTGCTAAATACATATTTCTCTTGTTCGTCCAACCTGATACGCCGTCTATGTCTTGATATACCACTTAGATATCACTCGACCGTCACTATATTCTTCAGTCGACTGTACGCTCACTAGGAGATAACACACTATCAAGACTCCGTCCATCAGAAGTGCGGAATACAGCAAACATCGCAGAGTAGTATTGAATACCTCTCTTGTCTGATCGGGGTCCTTCGAGTCTGACGTGATATAGCCAACAAAAATGACAGTATATCTACCAACTGTGATGAAATCTCAAGTTTCATCAAGCGGTGAAGGAATCAAACACTTGGATTGTTGACTACGCATTGAGCAGAATGTCTTCTTTACATATAACCCTTTTAATGTTGTCTTATAAAGTAAACACTGCTGTGCCAGACAGTATTGAGATTTCACATGCGTCGAAACTTCGGCTTTGGTTCCAAGGAGGACAAAGTCCACCTGTCAACCATGATATGGTTTCTACTGCAAAACGTTCTCGTATAAGCCTTTGCAACGGCAGTTGTCCTACACTGATTGCACATCACCGGCTATATAGAGTAGTGATCTCTCTCTCTCGGTCAATCAATGGCTCGACCTCCATAGTTCGATATACCTTAAGATTCCCATGATTATTCTCGTCTCATGGATGGTCTCCCGTCGAGTCTTCAATAGCTCTAGCGTGAAGTATCAGACGCCCTGTATATATCTACTAACACAGCTTGCATACCTCACTACTCTGTATTATTTTCACATTGTCCCTCTACCTTCCACGTCTTTTTAATCTCTAACACATCACTATGTCGAGCCTTCTTCTACATACTACCAACAGTAATAATCATGACTCCCGGATACTAATGTCCCGGTACCATCTCACAACTTTTAACGTACCCTAATGAACCCTCCGAGCACCGGCTTATCCTCAAACCTAACTCAGCCACAACCTCAATCCCGAAACTTACGAGGCCTTGATAACACCCCGCACACACCGGTCTGTCCGGTCGAACTCAAGTTTCCTCGAAACGCCTTTGGTCACGAACCCGGTTTGTTGATGATACATTAAGTGTTACAAATATATACTGCCGTCTCGGGATCTCGAATGGTCGTGAAGAGTCTAGATGGTGACAGCGCTTACACGGTGGTGGTGGTTTCATTGACTTGTTTGTGTTTTGTGATTGAAATAGACGGATTTGGTACTTGTTCAAGTGACGTCAGGATACAAACTTTGCGTTGCCTCACCGATTTCAATATAGACTAATTGTAATTCTGCTTTCACCACACTTAAACACCTGAAACACAAATTACTTTCCGCCCGTTGACTACCCCTCTATCTCCCCACACTCTCACCGAACGANGTACCCTAATGAACCCTCCGAGCACCGGCTTATCCTCAAACCTAACTCAGCCACAACCTCAATCCCGAAACTTACGAAGCCTTGATGACACCCCGCACACACCGGCCTGTCCGGTCGAACTCAAGTTTCCTCGAAACGTCTTTGGTCACGAACCCGGTTTGTCGATGATACATTAAGTGTTACAAATACATACTGCCGTCTCGGGATCTCGAATAGTCGTGAAGAATCTAGATGGTGACAGCGCTTACATGGTGGTGGTGGTTTCATTGACTTGTTTGTGTTTTGTGATTGAAATAGACGGACTTGGTACTTGATCAAGTGACGTCAGGATACAAACTTTGCGTTGCCTCACCGATTTCAATATAGACTAATTGTAATTCTGCTTTCACCACACTTAAACACCTGAAACACAAATTACTTTCCGCCCGTTGACTACCCCTCTATCTCCCCACACTCTCACCGAACGAGACGTCTGTGTGCGCCCGCCCCTACCTAATATGACACCATAGAGATAGAACATTCCACCCCACCTCACGAGAAGCAATCATTTGACAAATACATCCGTCGTGTTTGTGAATGTAACAACTGAGGTTGTTGTGGCGTATCAGTGACGACTGTGGCTTAGGTAGGAATAAAGCCTAGAAAACCACTAACAATATGTCAAATATTTACGACGAAAAGAAGCAAACAGATACGATAAAAATAAAAAACAGTTGGCGGTCAGAATGTCAGTGCTTGCATGGGGTGTGGAGTGAAGGAGGGGAGTGTCACATTACATTTGGGCTTAACTTGCCGGTTGGCGAGCGCAGACCGCTTCTAAAGTGACATTTAAAACTACAATATTGGAATTTCCAGAATCACCACCACTCATCGTCGGTGAAACGACCAACGAGGCAACTGGTGAAATTACCTTCCTTTATATTCTCAACAATGTCATCCACTTAGAATCCTTTCTGTCAATTATGTCATATTCTTCCTTTGCCCCTCTAAGGTTTCGGTATCTTGGTCCAGGCCATGTTCCATGTCCAGGGGCCACTTCATATGCTGTATTCCCTCAGGATTTCCACCTAATAATCCGATTCCTATGTGTGTGTACCAAATTCCCGCTTGCGCATGGATGGGCTGTCAATTGAGTGGTTGGGTTCCTGGAACCACAGGGCAAAGGAAATAACCTACCAGCAAAATAAAGACATAAAGAGAACCTTGAGATTACAGTAGAGACAAAAAGAGAAGACGAGTTGTGGTCATAGAAGGAAAGGGTGTGCGTCTGTCAGCAGTCAATTCTATCGCGTATTGCATGACCCGACGACACCCTAACTTTCGTATCATCAAGTTGTTCCGCAATCGCTTCTATTGATAGCTCTCTTTCTCGGGACAGACACGGGGTAGAGGACTTCGCTTGCATGGATAGCCGTAACGGAGCCATTTACACCCTAGATACTATGGCTCTCTTAGGAAATACAGCTATTGACCCTATCACCTAGCACTGCCTTGTTGATCGTCAATGCAGCTCTAGACAAACTTTCAACGGCCGCTGCACATATGTATGTATATCAATCAGTTGTGGATGTATCTAGGGAAATTTGTACCAAATAGTTGCTAAAGTACACCAGTACAGGCTGTCTTTGATACGCCTGCCATTATCGTGTCTGCAGGTACAGACCTAGATATGCGCAAGAACACATGTGGATTCTGACATGGAAACTAGGGACGAACGATGGGAAATGACATGACTAGTGTCCGTACATTGTACTAAAATAGCTATCACGACGTGCCAGGGGAAATTCATTCCAATAAGGGGGCTAACATAATATCCGGGTCCCTGACTAGACAAACTCAATGAACTTTGTATGTAGCCACGGAGAATAAATAAATGACGGCGCCTTTGTCTATAAACCTTCTCCGAGCGAACATGCACATCAAAAAGACGGTGTCGATCGGCCGCTAATCCTTTCGTCTCCCGGAGGAACCCCAACCTTTTTTTCATGGGACCAACCTTCTGTCAAAGAAATAATGAAATAATATTCTGTCAACACACCAACCCAGCCATTTTTTGGAAAGTCCAGTTCATGGTGATTATCTGCATCCTGCAGTTGATGAACCAAGGGAGCCCACCAGTCTTCATCCGTCCCTACGTGTAGACTTTCCTTTTTAGCGCAACGATGCAATGGAACGACTCATGCATTTATGAACATACAGCATATTTTATTTCATCTCTTATGATCTCCCAAACATGCGCAAGAAACAAATTATACGCTCGTGTTGAGCGTATTCTGCCAATAAGCCAAAACTTCAAGGTTGCACGTGCAACGAGCGACTTCTGGCCTATTTTGTGCACAACCCCCTTGGCATCACACGGTATCACCCGCAGGGTCCCCCAACGTCCTAGTAACCAAAGATACACCGCACAAAAAGACCTTGGATAAAATAATAGCCCTCACAAGGTTCAAAATACCGTCGTCAGCGGTGTAAATCGCCAAGATCCACGACTCCACATGTTGCTCCTTGACTTCTCACATGCCAGGGCCAACAACTTTCCTTATCATCAGCAATGATGTCACCACCATGTAGTTCTACATGTCCTCTGAGACTTGGATATAGAGGTATTCACATGTAGTTTAGTCGGTAACACAATGAGCCGTCGTTCCGGAAATTGCCCTGACCTTCTGTCTCTGCACCACCTTCCATCATCTGCAAATCACCAGCTGCCCCGATTTTTCAACTCGGAAGGCACCGCTGTCTGTGGCTGGCGCGGTGTAAGGCTGTTTATATTTATGAAAGGGACGTTGTCACCTTCCCTAGTGAGAGTTAAACAGTAATGTTGATAAAAAGGCCATTTTGGGACTTGATTGGTTGGTTTTGCGATATTGAGCGGGGTTTGTGTAATTCGACGATAATCGCTATTAGAGGCCAATCAACCTTTTTATGTCTTTGTCTGTTGCTTGTTTCTATGGTGTCTTGCCTCGAATCATTTAGTTGCTNTACCGTCGTCAGCGGTGTAAATCGCCAAGATCCACAACTCCACATGTTGCTCCTTGACTTCTCACAGGCCAGGGCCAACAACTTTCCTTATCATCAGCAATGATGTCACCACCATGTAGTTCTACATGTCCTCTGAGACTTGTATATAAACGTATTCACATGTAGTCTAGTCGGTAACACAATGAGCCGTCGTTCCGGAAATTGCCCTGACCTTCTGTCTCTGCACCACCTTCCATCATCTGCAAATCACCAGCTGCCCCGNATATTGAGCGGGGTTTGTGTAATTCGACGATAATCGCTATTAGAGGCCAATCAACCTTTTTATGTCTTTGTCTGTTGCTTGTTTCTATGGTGTCTTGCCTCGAATCATTTAGTTGCTGGCGAATAGGATTGAAGCGGGAGAACTTCTCGAATGTGCCTTGGAGGGACCGGCTTTCACCGCTTGATACGGTTGTACTAGACCTGCAGACTGAGGCGAGGAATTATATGTAAGTAGAGTGACACTCTTTGTGGATTCGAGATTGTACATTTACGTGTATGTACCTGTGTGAGGGCTTGCGGTTGCCATGGCTGTTATATGTATTCTCTCGGTATGATTGGTCGAGACAGAACATTGTTAAAGAACGCTGTGACATTGTTATCAATCAGTAGGGTTACATAACCCCATGTTGTGGTTTATCTCAACGTCATGAGTTTCATTGAGAAGAAAGGGTTAACAAGAGAATCTATAAACACTGTGTATCCAACCGTCATGATAGATTACTATACTCACTGAGTTTGTTCTACCATCGCATTGAGTTGAACTTCACCACCATCACCNTGTTATATGTATTCTCTCGGTGTGATTGGTCGAGACAGAACATTGTTAAAGAACACTGTGACATTGTTATCAATCGGTAGGGTTACATAACCCCATGTTGTGGTTTATCTCAACGTCATGAGTTTCATTGAGAAGAAAGGTTTAACAAGAGAATCTATAAACACTGTGTATCCAGCCGTCATGATATATTATGTACTATACTCACTGAATTTGTTCTACCATCGCATTGAGTTGAACTTCACCACCATCACCAAAAAATCGATTTTTTTTTGGCATCTCGATCGGGAGGGGCGTTTTAATACATACACGCCTCATTGCTTATCAGTTCACACCCGCGTATCGCTACATGCGGTTCATGAAAGTAAAATCGGCGTATTGCATGAAGGAACTTGACGCCAGACGCATAATACAGAAATGACTGTATGATTTCATACAAATAGCTTTTCAAGATACATGAGGCGTGGCTCATGTGAAGTAAGCGCCCGTAGATTTAAAGACATTCTCGTGAGCTTGTTCTCTAACCACGTGAGACAGCCTAGGCGGAAGACCCTCCCCATGAGCCGCGAGAAACTGGCCATACAAACTGCATATACTCACAAACTAGTCTTGGAGGCCCACTATCCCGACGATACACACGTTTCCGCCCCAGACACATTCCCTCATCAACAACAATTGTAGTCAACGGCCGAATCACGAGTTTCTTCAATTCCTCGTCCGGCAACCCTGAATTGGCTTGGCCAGGACACACCAGGGTGTGTGTGTGTGTGCGGTCAGGGCCTATCGGGCGATATGTCGTCTGGTTTGCAACTCTGACTTGTCAAGGCCATTTCGGCCTTTGTCATCCCAGCCCGATGTCGACTGCCAGGATGGCCCCGTACACATGTGATAGTGTCTCTCCAAAAACCACCAAGAGAGAAAGCCGCAAGCAAGCACTGCACGCTCCGCGCTACTGCCACAAGCCGTTGACGATGCGTCGGGCTTTTTGTATGAATGTTTCTATGACCAAGAGTGTAGTGGAGAATGCGCAAACTCCTACTGCAACGTGCATCTTGACGGGTTGTGGTCTTTGCGCTTATGTTCGCTTGATTTTTTTTTTCTCTCTTACTTTTTTTTTGCTTTCATTTTCCTGTTTGGGTATGGGCTTTATCGGCGGGCCGGGCTGGAAGGATGTGATAGAGAGGATGCCGGAGGTCAGTGGTTGGCTTGGACCAGGTTGTGAGGAGCCCGTAATACTCCTAGACGACAATGCTGGACACGAGACATTGGTTGTAATATCTGGAAGGCAAACAAGAATAAGATCTTTTGGGGTGGGTGTAGTGGACTTTTCTCCTGGCGGACCTTGCGACGGGAGGGAAGCTGAGAGCATATTTGATTGTCCGCGCTCCCACTGATCAGCAAAGAAAGTTCTTGAGTTTCTCGTTTCTCGTTTCTTGTCTTTTTTCAGCTGGATACTTGATTTCAACTTGTTTCTTTTCATACAGACATTTGGAACATTTACACCACATTTCAGCATTTACCTTTAATACTTTACTGGCATATAGCTTGATTGCTTCTGTCAGTTCGTCGTTTATCCGTTTGTAATCTTGCATCCTCGACTATTTTATAATTCACACGACTCTACGACTGTTAACGACATCAGTGCCGGACACACAGCCGCACTTACACCAATAGTTACACACTTTATTCACCCTGTTGTACCGAAGCATCCTGTTTGACACACCCGACATCGCAAACATCGCGAGTCAGCCGACTTTGACACCGCCAACACTCAGCATCCAGCCCCAGATTCAACGTACGGGTTTCGCTTCATACTCTTCTGGCGTTTTGGCTCACCGACCTAGTAAGGCCCAAGAACACTGCAAGCATTTGTGTCGCATCTACACTAGCATTCTGCTTCCGTTACATGCAAGCAAGCAGAGCACGGTTCTTTGGTTGCCCTTCACACTGCTGCGTCTAGTATTACAGCGTGTCTATCTGGCGTACTCGGTGGCTGTTACATCCTCGGCATAAAGCAGACTGCCGTCTTCGTCATTGCTTTCTATTTTCTGCTCTTCCATCTCTCATTCTTTTGGTCTGTCCCTTGATCTTTCGTGATCTCGTTGTCACCAACCCTGTCGCTCTTGACTTGCTTGCTCGTTCTGCCCTGGCTCCCCCGACTTTGGTGCCCTTGCAAGTCCGCATTGAAGCGAGAAAACTAACAGCAACGCATAGAGAAAACAAGCCGCTCGCTTGTAGGTCTGTCCTTATTACTCGCGGCTTTCTATTTCTTGTTGGCGACTTTTTCAGACTGCGTGCTCACTGAAGTGGGCTGTGATCCTTATTACTACACGGACCCCGGACTACCCTCGTCGTCTCATTCGCCATCTCTCTATTATAAAGACCAGACGTCGTCCCCTCACCCCCTTCGAAGCTGTTTTTACGCCCACACTAACATTCCGCCCCATCGCTTGTCTTTATCAAAAAAGCAGGACGGGCGGCTCATTGAGCGGTTCAACACGCTCGAGTGTTTTGCTCATTGTTCCATATTCCCTCCCCGTCTTCGTTGCGTCAGCGGAGGACGGCAAAGGGCTCGTGGGATTGACACACCCGAGCCTGTCAGACGCAGCAACCGCGAGAAGAGGTATCTGATATCCTTTTTCTCCTTTGTCTGCGTCGACCAACGCACGTCAGTTGGCTACCACGTGCCCCTATATCATTCTTATACACATTTTACGACGACCAGCTAGCCAGCGGTCAATAACATTTACACAAAATGGCCGATTTTCGTGAATCAACGTTTATGCCCACAATCAAGTGTTCGCAATGTGGCAGCCAAGTTGAAATCTCCATGATGGGAGAGCACAAATGCCCAAGCACTCCTGTCCCCCAACGTAAGCATTATCCGCACATAAGATAAGAGAACGTCCAGACTAACCGTTCCCTTCTTTGCTGTAGTATCACCATCCATATCAGAAGAACCATTAAATTCTACACCAAGTCCGAGATTTGGTGGTAGCCGTGGTGCGCCACCAAACCTAGACACAAATGCAGCCAGTAAGTTAAAAACGCCCTATGACACCGCATCCTTGGTGACATGCAGTCAATTCCTACAAAAGCAATTTGCGACTAACCGTATGTCAAACAGATCAAAACTTCCGAGGCCGTGGCCAATTGACGCCTGTAAGCAACTCAAGTGATTCTCGCTCACTTTCACCACACACTCCTGATGGCCGGTCTCGTGGCTCATCCGATTTCTATGAGCCCGGGATTGCCGCTCATGAAGACCCCGTGCCATCACCCCGAGGCCGCCCAGGAGGTTACGGTGGTTTTGGAGGTGACAGCGACAACCAGTTTCAGCAGCCATTGCCTTCGCCTAACAAGCCTACCGGTCTTCTTGAGCGCATGAACACAATCGCGCCGGGTCCTTTTGAGGTCCGTGGAAGACAACCTTCCGGAGACAACTTGTCTATGGAGAGACCAGGAACTTCAAATGGCCCAACAGGTCGTCCAATGGCTCCCCAGCAGCCGCGGAAAAACGGTTATGGTGGCTTTGGTCCTCCTACCCCGTCGCCATCACAAGCCAGCTTCCCTGAAGATGCGTTTGCACCTCGCCCATTGGGAGACAACGGTCGTGCCGGCACCTTCCCTCGCGCCGGTGGTCCCAGCGACATGTACAATGACCAGTCTGGATTAAACAGAACACCTTCAATGCCAGAGAGCAACGCTGTGAGAGATACATCTCGTCCCCCGCCACCACGGAATGGTAACATCATGCGCCCACGCACTTCTGGCCGTGATGGTCCTCAAATTGATTTGGCTCAAGAGTTTGGCTCGCAAAACCCCTACCACTCGTCTCATGAAAGTATTTCTTCGGTTGCGTCTTCAGCATACCCCGGATCACCGCCAATGGATATTCCTACGCCAACACAACGCCTCTCCAACCGCCAAGCACCCGAGAACAACATGAGCATGAATGTCATGAGCCAGGTTGAACAATCTATGAATATGATGTCTATGGAACCCCCACGCCGGGCGCCTCAGCCTCCCAGACAGATGCAGCAACCACCTCAACAACCACCTCAACAACAAAGGCCACCACCACAAAACAACCCATCTAGCGACATGAACCGTCGGTCTCCACCACGCCAACCCCAGCAAAATATGGCACCACCAAGACCTCAGCGTAACATGAGTGACGATACTCCAGCCTTCCTGCAAAGACCGATGCCACCACCAACAAGACAACAATCATTCCCAAGCCCACAACAACCACAGCAGCAGCAACGGCCACCACAGCCGCAGCCGCAGCAACAGCAACAACAACAGTCTAATGGGTACTTTGATCGCCCTCGCCAAAATTCTCGTGACAACTTTGCGCCCGTCCAGCCCGAGCAACAGTCTAGACCCCGCCAACCTTCCCGTGATGAGTACGCACAGCCCACTCCTGATCGCAGCTCTGATCAGAGACGGGAGCCTAGCCAGGATTCCCGCCAGCGCGTGCCTTCGCAGGATTCTTCTGTGACACCTTCACCACCACGTACCAAGCCCAGTGGCCCGTCTCCCAAGGCGACTAGCTCGCGTGGAAACTGCAAGGGGTGCACACTTCCCATCACCGGAAAGTCCGTTTCTTCAGCTGACGGTCGTTTGACTGGCCGGTATCACAAGGCTTGCTTCACTTGTTACACTTGCAAGGCCCCTTTCACTTCCGGGGAGTTCTATGTGTACAGTGACCAACCTTACTGCGAGCGCCACTACCACCAGTTGAACGGGTCGCTTTGCGGAGGTTGCCGTCGGGGTATTGAGGGTCAGTACCTTGAGGATGAAAAGTCTGCCAAGTACCACGTTGAGTGCTTCCGTTGCCACGATTGCTCTCGTCCTCTTAGTGATGGATATTTCGAGGTTGATGGTCATGTGTACTGTGAGCGTGATGCTCTTCGTCGTACTGCTCCTCCTGCACCACAGCGTGCTGATACGTGGAATGCCGGTGACCGCCAATACAACAACGCCCCTCGTGGTGGACCTAACATGCGTGGTCCCCCGATGGGCCAGCGCGGTCCTGGAGGTAGAGGGCCCGGTATGGGTATGGGACCTGGTGGTCCTATGAGACCAGGGCCGAATGGCCAGCAAATGATGGGGGGTCGCGGGGGGCCGGGGGGCCCGGGGCAGTTCGTGGGACTGCCACGGGGTCAGAAGGTACCGCCAAGTCAGTCGGGCTTGGCGCCTCCTCGGCCGCGCATGAACAAGCGCATGACTCGCCTGGGTATGATTTAAACAGCATCAAGAACAGTAAACCAACGGGAGGGTTAACTGTCAACACGGGCGGTGGAAAGAGTAGAGGAAGTCGTGGACGTCGGGGATATCCGAAGGGTCCGATGCCCAAAAGTCCCCTTTCGCAGCATTTCAGCGCGGAGGACAGTGACGAGGATGACAATATGGATGACGTTACGCCGGATGAGTCGCGTGTACCTGACATTCTTCAGCAGCCGCGACCACCACTAGCTAAGCATGCTGTACTCAAGGGTCAAATGGATCAAAATGGAGAAGCCGCTCCAGAGGCCCCAAAGCCAGCACCAACTGGCCATATGCGACCTGGTGTTCCTATGACGGAGCTGCCGCAAACACCAATCAACCAGCAGCGCATTCCGTTTTCCCCCAGCATGGAGTCGGCGCAACCGCGAAACCAAGTACCTCAGAATCAGCAGTCTAGACCCAACCAGAGGCCACCGATGCAAAAGCTGCAGCTACCCGAGACACCTCTTGGGGCACCGTCTCGTGGGACACCATCAAGTTTGGCTCCAGGTGGTTCACAGGGTGGATATCGGTCTCAGAGTGACCAGCAGTTGAGCCCCGGTGGTGAAAGCGATGGTGACAGTCATTATTCTAGTGACACATCTCCTGGTGGCCACAGTAACTCTGGTCTAGGTTCTGGTTTTGGTGGAAGGTCTCCGGCGCCCTCAATGATGACTACTACGACTGCTAGTAGTGGTAATACTCTGTCGACTTACTCCTCGTCTACCGATATCACATCGCCGCGCGTACTCTCTTCCTCGTCTTCGGGATATCCCCAGACTGAGGACCCATCGTCCTCGACGGAAGACGAAAACCCTCCTACCGGCACACGTCGTCGCCGTCGGTCTCGTCTTAAGCCTTTGGCTAATCTGACGAATCTTACGCTGTTTTCCATGTCGCCCAAGCAGGTCACGGCGCATCCGCTCTCACCTCTCATCTTGCTTACTTCCCACATGGTGACGTCACCAATTATCGCATCTACCACGCCGTCTCCGACCAACGGCACTACTGGTGAGCGAGAAGAATGACGAATGACGGAAGAAGAATAAAGAAGAACAAGATGTATTTTCGTTTTTAATTTTGCATAGCCTTGTTTGAGTATTTAGTAGGAGACTTGCTTGTTCCTTTTGTATATAGTCGGGGACATTTTTTGCATTGGGTGTGATGGAGATATACCCTGAATTGAATTTATGTTAAGTGTTAAATTTTGTTGAACTTGTGTTGTATTCTTCAAGTATCTACAATCTAGGGAACATCCAACCTCATTTATACTTGTTCAATTCCCCACTTATCCACGTGCGTGTTTGCTGCCTGGGACCATTGTTNGATGGAGATATACCCTGAATTGAATTTATGTTAAGCTTAATTTGGAAGAAGACTTATAAGTGTGTGTTATTATGTGACATATAAGTGGGGCCATTCATGGTGACGGCTTGGATGGAAATGCAATATCCTAAAATCCGCTGCTTTTGGTTCTTAATCTNGTGTGATGGAGATATACCCTGAATTGAATTTATGTTAAGCTTAATTTGGAAGAAGACTTATAAGTGTGTGTTATTATGTGACATATAAGTGGGGCCATTCATGGTGACGGCTTGGATGGAAATGCAATATCCTAAAATCCGCTGCTTTTGGTTCTTAATCTTTCACCAATATCACAGAATTATTAAAATTTAGTATCACACATACCTTGTAGTCATGTCACACCAAAATCATAGTGCAAGTGTTTTTCTTACGTTGATAATTACCACGTGCCTGTCACTAACATCAGCAGACCCCAAATCCCCATCGCTTCCTCCCGGTACGGAAGACTCCCACTGGAAGACCAGCTTTGTCCCCAGCCATGTTTAGGACATCAGTAGGACAATCACCAGTAGTAACTTCTATGTCATCTATATCAGAACAACATAAGAGATGGAGTACAGCGAATACTACTATGCCGGATTCAAGGGAGCCAGAGGGGATAGATGAGTTCAGTGATGAAGAGGATGTTGTACCAGAAAGTGAGATTGGTGGCGAGGAAGATGATTATAGTGAAGATGTAGTGGATTCGAGTCAGGATAGAGGGCCAGTGAGGAAGAAGAGAAAGGTTGATGAAGCGAATATGGTTATGGAGGTAGTTGTCGAGGATGAAGATGAAGATGAAGATGCTACAATGATGCCAATTGAAGAGAGAAATACCGGAGATGACGAAATTCTTGTTTCGTCACCACCAGTCGGAGGATGGAACATATCTAATCCCTCTCTACACTCTTCATCTCCGCCTCAATCCGTCCTATCATCATTAGATCTCCCCGACCTTCCAATTCTGCCTTCCCGAGCCCCACAACCACCCGTCAAATTCGCACCTCCCCGCCCAACAACCCCACCGCTCCCCGGTCCTCGCTTCCACGCGCAAGAAGAAGAAGCCATATCACAAACCCTCAAAATGCTCGTTTCCCCCGCCAAAAAGAAAGGAACAGGATGGCGACCAGGCGGCCTAGCAGCGGGCATGCAGGGCTTTCTCGCAGCGTTGAGAGGACAAGGAGGTGATGAGGAACGCTGGGTGGTGGGTACGGCGCGGCGAGACCGAGGGGGTGATATGACGTTTGTTGAGACACAAGGAGATGTCGGACACGCGAGGTTTTTACTTGTTGGTCATGACGATATAGAGTTGGTTGAAGGGATGCATTTTGTTACGTCGGGCGTCTCGTGGGACGTCGGAGAGTGGCGGGTGGCGGGTCAGTGGAGAGTGGTGGGGCCGGAAGAGAGCACTGATGTGTGACGCGGCAACAAGGCGAAGTGAGAGGGTGGCACCGCGATGGAGATCCTCCTGGAACTATGGCTGTGTTGCACCATGGNCACTCCGGATACGACTCCAGATACGACTCGCTTATCCGATGGTAGCCTTCCATGTAATGGCCATGTGGAGCTTTGTAGCCAGCGGTATAGTAACCTTACTTTCGTTGCTGCCCACAACTGCCCATTTGTTGGAATTCTACCTGTCAACAACCAGTATCTCGCTCCTAGAGCCCTCTTGAATCTTGGAGTTCGCGCACTTCAGATTCAAATGCATCCGGCTGATGATGCCCCGGCACCTACACAACCATNGGAACTATGGCTGTGTTGCACCATGGGGCACATAGAAAAGGGTGGGCTGTTGCCTCGGTTCCCCGTGGTGATTCTTCTGTGTTTCGGTTGTTGGATTGATTGCCTTTGTTCACAATGTTACCGTCCTTATTATTCTTAGTTGGACTAGCCGCTTGTTTTCCCACTCCGGATACGACTCCAGATGCGACTCGCTTATCCGATGGTACCCTTCCATGTAATGGCCATGTGGAGCTTTGTAGCCAGCGGTATAGTAACCTTACTTTCGTTGCTGCCCACAATTGCCCATTTGTTGGAATTCTACCTGTTAACAACCAGTATCTCGCTCCTAGAGCCCTCTTGAATCTTGGAGTTCGCGCACTTCAGATTCAAATGCATCCGGCTGATGATGCCCCGGCACCTACACAACCATCAGACATTCGCTTGTGTCATACGAAATGTGGACTACGTGATGCTGGTGATCTAGGTGGACTGTTGGATATCTTGAAGACGTGGATGGGCTTGGAGGGGAACGAAAGAGAGATCATCACGTTGATTTTGACAAACGAGGATGGAATTGGTGTGGACGTCATAGCGGAGACATTCAAAGAGCGGGAACTGGATAAGCTTGTTGTGGCAGAAGATGAGATTAAAGGAGATCAAGATAAATGGCCTACTTTAGGGGACATGTTAGACCGAGGAAAGCGATTGGTGGTGTTTATGGGTGAGTTATATGCTGGGCTTGACTTATTAAACATAGAGTTGCTAACCACGTTTTATACGCTATGGTTTCTCTGAGTCTAGACTAGTAAGCACTTTCATTTGTCTTCGTACACTAACTCATCTAACCCCACTCAGTTACGCCGACACCACTAAAGTCAACTGGATCTTTCCCGAATTCAACTATCAATGGCAGAATCGATTTGACGAAACAGATTCCTCCTTCCCATCTTGCGCCGTTGACCGCCCCTCTGGTCTCACCAACCCATCTAGTTGGATGTACATGATAAACCACTATCTCGATATACCACTTCCCTTTGGCGTGTTAATTCCAGATCGTGGGGCGGCAGGAAAAACCAATTCGCGAGATGACATCGTGAAGCAAGTGGATATGTGTCGTGGTATGTGGGGTAGGAATCCAAATGTAATCCTGGTGCGTTTGCGGTAGATAGTGGCGTGAGCGGGTTGGATTTATATTGAGTATATTTTGCTGACATCTGGCTTAGATGGATTGGATTAACGTAGGTGACGCTATTGCTGTTCAGGACGAGCTGAATGGTGTACAATGATTGCAATCTATACTCTACTATTTACCCTGCATGGCTTTGGTCAGAGCAACCCGCTTACTGTAAGGACTCAAACTGCGTTCTCTCTCCTCAATAGGTGGGCGTGATACAGGGGACTGTCTCCGTGGTGACGCTTTCCGTGGCGATGGTGATCTCTTACGGTACGTCTTCCGCCGGGTCGCAGGTGACCGACTTCTCCGTCTCACGGCCTCGACACTGCGACTGCGACTGCGACTGCGGCTATAGCTAGGCGATCTTGAATCCCTAAATTTTTCCTTGCGTCCGCGACTACGATTGTGCCTACTGGATCGTCCCTGGTCTGTCGAAACAGTACTGACTGAACTAAACGACTCGCGTCTTGACCTCCGACTCTTCCTTTCCTTGCCATCCGGCGATACAGAGCGACGAGCCTGTTTAATGAGTATAGCTTCCCGCTCTTCCTTTTCCTTGGCAGCAGCCCGGTCGGCTTCCCGGCGCGCNTTGCGCTCGGCGATGGAGTCTTGCAGAGTGGACTGTAGTTTAGGTTGGAGTTTAGGGTTCTTGAGTTGCTGGGTGCGCGAGGGGCGGGCGACGTATGGGCGTTCTTGCGACGAGGTTTTGCATTCATAGGAATAGTGGCGTGGATTTCGTAGGTTAGCTTAGGCGGTCGGTACATGGAGGGATATGGAGAAACTTATCTCTTTGAAGACATTTCTGGCATTGCACAGTGCTTGATGCCTTAACCGGACCTTTTCTCGTGGCGCGCGACCACCCTCCACCATTACCAGATCCTCCGTTTCGATACATTTTGATGTTATAAAAATGAGTTGATAATGTTGATGTCAAGTCATGATGTACATACCTGCATGAAACTTCCAAATCGATCAACTTGCACATACGCGCCCAGGGTTGAACCCTCCATAATCGCCATACCCTAGTCAGATACCCCACGTGTGATAACCCAGAAAACAGCCTTGTTGGCTGTAGTCACATGACGTGCTACTTGACCCCCAGTTTTCCGCAACTGTTGGGTGGATTCTCCTCTCCATTTCATCACCGGGAGCGATTTGTTTGGAGTTATTCATCCGTTGTTGTATGTTCCACTGTCATCGCCAGTGCCGTCATTGAAACAGCATTTGTGTCGAAGAGTCCAGATCGTCCGTTGTCGAGTCGCTCAATGCTGGCAAAGTGAACCGATTTTACTGTACATTCGGGATCATTTTCGGGGTCATTTTTGGGGTCATTGTCCAGGTCATTTTGTGATCACTTTACGGGTGTTCAGTATACCAATCAGTTTACTGTTCTTGTTCCACCTCATCATGGCCTTGCATCCCCCGAGAATGCGCTGCCGTGTTTGCCTTTTCTAGAACGATATTTTCTGGGTCTCCATTTTCTTGTCTTCTTTTTTGCCTCCTTGGGAAGAAGAAGCTGCTTTTTAGTCGAGCGGTGACGTCTTCTAAAAAAAAAGCCCNTTGGGGTCATTGTCCAGGTCATTTTGTGATCACTTCACGGGTGTTCAGTATACCAATCAGTTTACTGTTCTTGTTCCACCTCATCATGGCCTTGCATCCCCCGAGAATGTGCTGCCGTGTTTGCCTTTTCTAGAACGATATTTTCTGGGTCTCCATTTTCTTGTCTTCTTTTTTGCCTCCTTGGGAAGAAGAAGCTGCTTTTTAGTCGAGCGGTGACGTCTTCTAAAAAAAAAGCCCATATTTTTTTGTTTTCTCTTTTAGGGCGGACTTTTGGGATTTCAGAGACGCCGGGAACTGCATATCACAGGACACGAGAATCACGACTTTGCTACGATTTACCCTCCCCGGCATGAATGGTTCTTTACACGCACTATTGTGGTTTATAGCTGTGTAGAAACGTTGGACTGGTTTCTTTTTTTGCGTCGCTCACCCCGAAAAAAAACCATCTTTTATTCCTTTTTGGCCCGGTTTGAACGAAGCCTTTCTGTCTTGGCTTCATGTTGCCAGGATTAGACCGCAATACCACTCTGATTTGTGTCGACCTTAACATCGCGGCGTGATTGTTGTCGATTACCTTGGGGTAGGAACTACATTCAAGCATATACCATCGGAATTTTCTTTTTGATAGTCGTCTGCACATCCATACATACACAATGGCCGCCGCTCTGCCAAAGTCTTTTGCCAAGGTAATAACGACGTCATGGAGTCGTCTACTCTACCTCTCTGTCTATTCAGACAGTTCGCTAATGTTAATTTGATCCAGGTGGCCGCCACACCCCTCGCTGTGGCACAGCCTCCAACTGTGTCTGCCCCCCAATCCAAGAATACCCCGCAGTCTAATGCCGAATCGATGGCTCCCGCCATAGACGACCTATCTATAAACTCTTCTAGTGCACCTCCCGCCACCACTTCTAACAGCTGCAATGGCCGTTCTGGAAAGGCCAAGTCGGCTGGCGAATCTGATGACTCAAATCCAACGGATTCATCCGATGTTGGTACTAAGCCCCCTAGCATTGACGGCAAGAGCATCACATCCGGTACAACTACCACATTCGCCATGGACGAGAAGGATTCTTTGCGACCCGATGACAGCGCCAGTGTCCAGGCCGCCGCCGACGACGATGATGCCTCCATCCGTGGATCGCTAATTGCTGGGAGTAGAGCTCCTCCCATGCTTGTACCTGGTGGTAAGGGCATCGATGGCCGCATTGCCGGCGCGGGTGGACAGATAGTGGCACCAGTGAACTCGTTGGACAACATATACCAGCAGGCCCCGGATGACAAGTTACTCGAGGCTATCAAAAATGTTAAAGACCGCCAGTTCCTGTTGAAACTTGAGCTTGAGGTCATCAACTTCGTGCAAGAGTCTAAGTCAGTCTCCCTTTGTTCTTCATCACACTGCCATTCTGATACTAACATCTACTCAGGGAGCCATACATGGACCTGCCACCAAGTAACTCCTTCTTTCGCATGCTTACTCACAAGTTAGCCGACTACTACCACATGACCCACTCCTATGAGAAGGACCACGGCCCAGGATTTGTACGCATTTTCAGAACCCCCTTTTGCCGTGTTCCGCCATCACTTGCTAGTATCACGGCAAGCACGCGCAGCCCGTCACCGCCACCACCCATGGTTCCCATGAAGATCATGCGCCGCGGAGAAGAGGCCGAGCCTGCGCTATCCAGTGCGAACCAGTCCAAGGCCACCTCAGAGGTTGGGAGTGACCAAAAGGATAAGGCTGCTACTCGCGAGAGGTAAGTTTCCATTCTTCATCTTACAATATGAACCATCTAAGCTAACATTATTCTCACGTCGTAGAAGAACACGCGAGGAAAGAGAAGGAGGCTTACCAAGAAGCTCGCAAGCGCATTTTTGGGGCATCGGCAACTACTTCTGCTGTTGGTACCCCAGCCGAGTCTGTGGCCGACCCAACTGATGCTTCTGAAAATGACGTATCACGTGCTAGCTCGGTGTCTGCGAAAGAGAAGAATAGCACCGTCAAGCGTAACAAGAACACTAAGCCACGCCGGGACTCTGCTGGTTTTGAGTCTCGCAGTAGCTACGTTCAGCAATGGTCACAACACCCACAGGTTTGGGGACAGCCACAATATGTCTCCATGAATCAGGCGTATCCAACACCTGGACCAGTACAGCCTGGGTTTTCGGCCCCCGTGGCAATGGCTGCTAATGGAGCCATGTCGCCACCGGGACCGCCATGCCCGCAACCCTCCGGGTATAACATGCCTGGTCGTTACGGTCCCCCACCTCCCCAACCTGGCGTACCAGGGCCTGCATATGGTATGAATGGTAACATGCCTCCGCCACAACATTGGCCACAGTACGGACCGCAGCAGTATCGCCAAACTCCACAGTACGGACGTCCTGGTAGTTCTTCCATGGGCCCACCACATTCGCAGTACCAGTATGGTCAACTCCCACAAAACATGAACCCGTACGACGCCAAGCCACAACATCCCATTCCTGGAAGTTACAGCCGTAATGGGTTCAGCCCCAAGACCAACTCATTCTATCCACATGCAAATGGCCCACCAAACGGCCCTATTTATCCTAATGGGCCACCACCAGTTCCCATGAATTATTCGCAATACCCACCACATACTGGCTACCAACAACAGTATCCGCCCGGTCCTAGCTATCCTCACATGATGCCGATGGGAATGTCTAATTACGGTTCTAACTACGGCCCTAATCATGGCCCTAACCACGGATCTTACTGCCCACCACCGCCACCTCCACCACAGGCACACAATCAGATCAAGCCGCAAGGCGTGCCTGCTAAACCACCAGGTCCGAAGAAGCCTCTGATTGTGGGATCAGGGACTGAGAGCCGATCCGAACTGCCAAAGTATGGGAACCCAGAGAGTCTCCCAGCAAAACCGCAGTAAGAAAGGGAAGCGTTTTGTTTTTGAATTTGGGTATGTTTATTGGAATGGTCTAGGTATTTTGGTTGGTTTGATTTGGGTTGGACTGGAGTTTCGGGCGTAAAAAACAGGTTATTTAATGCAAGTAGAAGAATACATACAAGACGTTGATGAAGTATCGGTTTTAATAATCACNAACCCAGAGAGTCTCCCAGCAAAACCGCAGTAAGAGAGGGAAGCGTTTTGTTTTTGAATTTGGGTATGTTTATTGGGATGGTCTAGGTATTTTGGTTGGTTTGATTTGGGTTGGACTGGAGTTTCGGGCGTAAAAAACAGGTTATTTAATGCAAGTAGAAGAATACATACAAGACGTTGATGAAGTATCGGTTTTAACAATCACTGACAAGACATATGATGTGATTTTTCAACTTTGTTTCTCTTTTTTTCACAGCGTCATCTATGCTTTTGAAATACCCAGAACCCGAAACAAATCATAATGCCATCCTTCTTCCCTTCATACAACAACAATCTTTCATAACCTNATACATACAAGACGTTGATGAAGTATCGGTTTTAATAATCACTGACAAGACATATAATGTGATTTTTCAACTTTGTTTCTCTTTTTTTCACAGCGTCATCTATGCTTTTGAAATACCCAGAACCCGAAACAAATCATAATGCCATCCTTCTTCCCTTCATACAACAACAATCTTTCATAACCTCAAGCCACGCACATAAATGAAAACTCTAGAGCAAGAACAAAGAAGAAAAAGAACAAGAAAAAAAGACAAAAAAGAACCATCTGTTGCCCCCTCCGTTTTTATTTCTTCCCCTACTTGCCGTAACTAACATTACATCCCCTTACTCAGTAGCCTCACGCTTGTCCTCTCTGGGCTCTCTGGGCTCCCGCTGTTCCCGGCGGTTTCCTCTCTGGTTGTTGTTACTGTTGTTGTTGCGCTTGCCGCGCTTGTCCTTGTTGGCGTTATCGCCGTCCTTGGCCTCATCCTTCTCACTGGCAACGAAGGTGGACACGCCAAGACGCTGAGAAAGCTCAATCTGGGTGCGGATGGTGTTGGCCAGGTATGAGACCATGAGGACGTCCTGGATGTGGTTGTTGAAATCGCGGTCGATCTGCTCGGGGGAGACCTTGGGGGTGAGAGACAGCGAGTTCATGAGGAACTGGCCAATGGCAGTGTTGGGCTGCTCCTCCTCATCGAGGACACCAGAGACCCACTCGGACACACGGTCAAGGTTGCTGAGGGTATCACGGAGCGAACGGGCAAGACCCTCAATGTCGGAGACGAGGGGAGCAGTGCGGGTGACGGAGTCGCGCGCGCTGCTAATGGCCTCGAGGGCAGCAGCCTCGCTGTCGCCACCGAGCATCTTGTGGGGAACGCGGATGAACATGCAGCTGTCGGCAGCGCGCTCAGCGTTGGCCGCAACTGGAGCACTAATGTAGCAGCGGGTCTCGATGGGCTGGCCGGGTTCAGTCGACATGGTCAGGTGGATGGAGGGGTGGGGAGCCGTGCCGTTTTCCGGCGACGCGAAGAAGTTCTGGATGAGGGCGGAGAAAGAGTTCAGCTCGTGCGAGGTCGTGTACCAGCCGAGAAGGGCATCNGCGAGCATGGTGCGGAGGTAATCGACATCGACCTGGACCTCCTCCTCGGTCTCGGTGTGGGGAATGGCAAAGGTGCTGCGGACGGAGATCTCGGAGCCGTCTTCGGAGCGGGTACCAACCAGGGCACCGATAACCCGGGGCGACTGGCTGGCCGACTTGTCGTGGCGAAGGGCATGGTCGAGGACGGAGAGAACAGCCTGGGGGTGAATGGAGATGGCGAGGGGGCTGGCGGAAAGGTTCAGGCCGAACTGGGCGGGGACCACGGGACGGGCCAGGTGAAGGAAATTGGGGGTGTCGACAGCGGCCATGATGGGCGACTTTTGTGTGGGTGAATTGGTGGGTGAGATAAGGTTAGTTTTGATGGATGCCGGGTCTTGTCGGGAGGCGATCACAGGGGAGGCGGCCGGTAGTGGTGGAAAAGAAGATTTCAGCGGGCGGGCTGTCGTGGTTCGCTGGCACACTGGCAAAGTGAGTCTTGGGTGGGGCTGAAAATCTTAATTGGGAAAGTGGCGGTAGACTGGGTGAGGCGTTATAGTTAGATGGAGGTAGGAAGGAACAAGTTCTAGAGGGGTACCACACAGCGTGGTGGGAAAATTTAGATGGACAATACTAAGGGATTTGGTTCTACAAATGTAGGATCAATGGATTTTTGAAGAGTCTTTTTGGGCTTGCGGCAACGGGACAAATGATTACATTGGTATATGTTTGGAGGTTACGGAAATTTTTGTATATCGGGTTGTCGAGCCAGTGTGACGTCCTTTGCCTTGACACAGCATTCACACACCATGGCGGGGTTGATGCTATATGCCTTTTTCCCTCTGTAAAATCGTAGAATTTGGGTTGTGGGGTGTAAACGATAACACTGAGATAGGGAAGTGTGGCGTCCAAGCTTGGAACTGCCATGGTGGGGTTAATCTGTGGCTTATCGATGTGGCGTAAATTTTCTAGAATCATGGAATCTGCAAAAGTTTTGGGAACAAGCGGCGTCGAAGGAAAGGTTGAGTTGTCTTGCTTTCGACGATATTTGTTTGTATTTTTAGTTTTTTGGGAATTTGAAGATATTTCTAGGTTCTTTGTGCTTCTGCGACCGCATTGATACCGATAGTACAATAGAATCAGCTTTTCCTTGTCTTCAATTGTTCAGTCGCATTTCTGAAAATGGGCTTTAGAGGTCGTGGAGGTTCCCG
>JSUI01006452.1:0-71146 GCA_000833645.1 Huntiella omanensis
TGGTGGCCGTGTGTATAGGTTTCTACTACGGGATACTCGACGATAGCTTTGTGCAGAACCTTGCATTAAGGCCGTTATTTCAGCGCACGCCGTGTACTTAAAGGGTGCATGCTGAAGCCGATATTCCAGTGCCTCATTTACTAGCCACTTGCGAAACTCCCCTTCATCCATCTCCGTCGCCATAACGAACCAATCTCCACCCGAAATATATCATTCTAGTCTTATATTAGACATTGCGTCAATATTAAATAATTGGTGCAGGTAACTTACCAACTAGTTCCATTCGGCGACGTCCTTAGTCCATATCTTCCATGAAGTGAAATCAGGTACGGCCTTGCGTGTCGAATGCTCGGGGCATGTTTTGCGCAACCTGTCATTCCTGTCGGGGAAATTGGTGAGGGATCTTTTACGCTTACACGTGTTACACTTCTGGGAAGCGCTTGTGGGACATATCAGTTGGGCGTCCGTCAAGACGGGTAGCGAAGCGGTACTATCCACCTCAACGGTGCTCGGTGTGTCTTGGCGAACTGCCATAGAGCCCGATCGTCGGACAATGCTTCGGAAATACGTTGCGTACGGTGGGCTGCCTTGGTCGTCTCTCGCGTCTCGATATATCGAACTTTGGGTACCCGCACCTGGCCTAGAATCGGACCACGGTTCCGCCTGAGATCTGCTTGAGTCTGCCGCCACGTTGTAAATAGCGAACGTAGCTCGATCGTCATCCATGGTATGGGTTTAAAATATACCCTCGTCTTCGGTGCAAGCCCATCTGCTGCATCTTGGAGCTTTCTAATGAATGTGACGACAGCCTGATCGAGATCTCGTATAGTGTATATCCATCCCAGCGTGCTTCCGGCGAAAAAGTCGCACCCGTCCAGCTTTACTCCCACCTTCCTGCAGTCTGGAGTGTACCGAGATTGCTCCGCATCTTCAGTCTCGAGCCAATTTTCAAGTTGTCTGCCGCGTGCGTCTAACCTGGCTCCATCGCCGCCCCAAAGCGCCGAGTGTGCATTAAAGTCCCCCATAAGGACAAAGGAACGCGGAATGATAACGTTTCGCACAGCGAGGTCCTCACGGGGTGATTGATCTTGGTAGACCGAGGCCATAAAGACATCACCCACCATTGCTGCAATCACATACGGACTCCCAGTTTCCACCCTCGTGCATGCCGTCCCCGTCACAAGCAACGCTGTGCGTTCACCTATATTGGTGAAGACTGTATATCCTCCCAAGGTGTCCTCTTCAAGATCACGGGGGGACTCTTGGAGGAAAAGGACATCTGCTGCAGACAGGAGCGCGCCATCCAGACACACCACACTCCTGTTGATTTTCCACTACAGCAGGCGTAAACTACGCATCCTTACTGGTCTCCGCCAATCGACTCCGCATCTTCGGAGCGGGCAAGGACTAAGGCATGGGGGCCTGGGGTAGTGGGGGGAAGATGACAACCTTAGAGGTGGGGGGATTGTAAACTACGATCTGGCCTGAACCGGTCATTACGGGCGACAGCGAGGCGGGCCTCCGCACTTTCGGTTACGTAGGCTGCCCGGCCGTCGGCCTAATAGACTCGGTCAAGGGCTCGACGTTCCCTTGTTTCCTGTAGGACATGGTCCCAGTACGCCTTAAACCGCGCGCAACTAGCGTGGTCATCGGGCGCGTGGCTTCCGCCATAGAAATATGAAGGGGCTTTGGTGCACGAAGAAACGATGTGGCGACCAGAATATCTGCCGCAAGCACTCCACTCCCTCTTGCACTGAACTTGAGTGTGTCCGTACTGCCAATATTTGGAGCACTGGACAGTACGGGGCGCAGGGAAATACCACTCACAATCCGGCACCTGGAGCATGGCGTTGGTTGTGACGGCACAATCCGCCAAACCAACTCGCAGCGACTTCCCTTGCACCAACCACTCGGCGAACAGAACCTTGTCTGGCGGGAAGGCTCTGTGAGCGCAACGCAGAGCGTCAGGCTCATCGGCGGGCACTCCCGAGACCTTTACCTGCCAGCCCTTATAGGTGACAGTGGCACCAAAACCGCGAAGCGGCTCGTACCCGGCGAGGATCTGTTCAAGCTTCTTGATCTTATCAAGAACGGCATCCATCTTGGCGCGGATGGGGATACGGTATTTGCCAGGACCGTCAGCTAGCGTATACCCCACCTTGACTTCCTCCGGCGTCTTGGCTGTGCCGTTGCCCTTCTCCGCACCCTGACTCTCCTTAATCGTCTGGCGGAGGAAGACCGGCTTAGGGGGAGTGTTGCTGGAGTGCAAAACCACTTCAGCTGGTTTTACGTTCCGTTCGGTCGGTGCAGTGGGAGAGCGCTTATCTGTCTCCGCACTTTACACCACCTTCAACCATTCCCTGGCCCTCCTACGCTCCCTCGTCCGTCTCCGAACCACCGACTTCACCCTCTTCTCCTCAGCCTCTGTGGCCATAAATCCGTCGGCGAATTTGAGATGACGGCAGCGGTCTGCCACCTGCGCTATCTCAACCATCTGCTCGCTCGCCAAGCTGGTCAACGTCGATAAACCCTTCAGAAACCCCCGAAAATCCGCCTCCTTCCACGGGAACAACAACCCCGGTGCGTCGTCCGGTACCCCTTTCGACAAACCCTCCCGACTGCTGGCCTTGCCCTTATGGTCTTTGGAGCCCTTCGCCTTCGTCATGGTGAAGCTCAAAACAACAGATTTCACGAAACAAAGAATCTACGCACGCTGATTGGTCAATACAGATCAGTGTGTCGCAAAAAAGGCGGAAGCACTCCTCGATGATGGTGTTACTGTGTAGCTTATGGTAATAAAATAACGTATGTACGAGTCAATGCCGAAAAACTATCGTGAATGGCACGATGTGTCGAAACTTTGCTGGACTCTTAACTTTATGGTTGTTGTATATGACGGCCGTGTGCTGGAATTTGTGCTACAAATTTGAGTTCTAGTCGCTGTAGGTGACAGAACAACATGTGAGCTGACGGAAGTCTAGCTCAATGAGCATAAAGGCTGTTGCCTGAAATCCCTTGTGTCCGAAAGACGCCCGTTGTGTCATTACAACGGTATATCTGGTTGCTTGAAATGAGCAACAGATCCAAGGACTCATGGAACAATTATTGGCAGCAAGCAGCTCATTTCAGCCAGACACCCCATATTGGTTGGATGGTGGTCTCGCCGAGATTCAACATCGTCTGCAATCCAGGCATCTAGAACGAAAAATGAACCGAGGCTAATCTACATCGGTGATGTCCTGGGGATCATCCCTTTGTGTACCTTGCCAAAATCAGCCACATGGTATTACAGGCTTTTTGTGTGATGTGAGCCTGGTCCCAACCGTGGTAGCGCATGATCAGGAGCTATTAAGCTAGCCTGGAAATACACCAAAATGTTAGCCCTGTGTCACAAGCCTCATAGTGATTCTGGGACGAACCTGTTGAGTGTGTAGTGCAAAAGTGAGCTATCCCCGCCAAAGGAGATAAACAGCTCTCGGTATACACAACATGAAAGAATAGACGGGACTTCACGCCGCCCGAGGCGGAAACTGACGCCCCCAGAACAGAGATGCCTTTAAGAAGTGCTCTCGCACCAGCAAAAGTTGATGTTGTACATCATTGCGGGGTTTGATTGATTGAGTGAACAGAGCGCCCAAGGGTTTTCAGTCCCGGTGCAGGGATTAGCAACATGGTGTTAGGATCACGTGACTTTCACAGTTAATGGCGCTTGCTCCGCAAACCACAGGCCAGGTGATGAAATGGATAAATGAAAGAAACTCAAGAAAAGGTAGCTGACATACGCTGGGTGTATCAAGAACAAAGGGGCTTCCAATTTATCACCTTGACACGTTTAATCGTGGTGAGAGAGGGTCGGCAGGTTACGTTGCATTTTGAATGGCTACTACAGGTGCTATAACCGCAAGCTTGGAATAACGTCGTAATGTGGATTGACTATTTTCAGGTCAGTGAAACACGATGACGGCATGGTCTAGCCTCCAGATAACTGAGTAACCATACGTTTTGCTGCCTCTTAAGCGGTTGACATGCATCGCAGCTTTGCTAAGCATCAAATTTCATTGTTGACTACAACTCTAGAGCTCCGGGAGAGAAGAGAAAATTGCAACATGGCATCGAGAATGGGGCCGAGTAGACCAAGCATAGAGGTAGTGAAAACAGTTTTTTGATAAAATACTCGTAGCCATATTAGTGTAGGGCGAGCGTCATTTACTATCGTAACCACTGTAAATGACCATTCTTTTACATATCCGCATGCACCTCAGATATTTTCGAAGAACGGGATCGCAGGTTATACCAGCATTCTGTATTAGATCACATGTAAGTACTCTATACCATAATCATCTCCTCTCGCCAGTCAGTGATGACGTCTGAATGGTGAATTCCTACCAAAACTGCTCTTTCGACAAACATAACTTCCCCGTTCGTGTTCTTCTCGCGCACTATAAAAGGATGATGAAACCCCTCGACGAGTACCACTTCATCGCCGATTCGACTATACGCACAACCCACAAACGTGTTGCCATCTGATAATATTCCAAACTTATGACCAGACTCTGAAAACCAGCTGAAAGCGTAGGTCGAGATGTGGTTGACTTCGACATTAATGGATTCTTGAGTATCCAAGTATCGCTCTATCTCCTCGTTCAACTCAGAACTGGCTTTCTCACAGCCTAACCACCTAAGAAGCCTCGTCTTTTGGTCACTATCATCCTTAAATCTCCCAAACCGGGCTGCAATGGCCTCTCTGAGCTGATGGTCTGGTCCATGTTCAAACACCTTGACTATCTTTTTTCGGTACATGCACGAAATGTACAGTCTCTCCACCTTTGGATCACGGACTAACCTCATTTTTTCAAGTGTGACCATTCTCGGTCCGATGAATTCATAATCATTCATCTGTAAAAGGGCTAGCGAGTATGTATTCGTTGGATGGAGCACAGTCATGCCATATGGGACCCATGACACCAACACATCAGCCTTGGATAGTTTCCTTTGTAGTGATAGATGGAACTAATGGTTTTCAATCGAGAGAAGCCACGGGCCGGGGTGCTTTTTAAGACTCTCAACAATTTTTTCGGCAATGTCCAAAACAATCTCAGTGTCGGGTTTTTGTAGTCCACTACAATGTTTAAATTCTGGTAGAGTCCGGCAAGTGTGAATAGGCGGTCTCGAGCCTGTGTTACCTGGAGGCCATCCACAGGTTTACTGTATCCCCAGCTGAAGTTTTTGGGGCTGAATACATACTCTACCATTTGATCTATTAACCTGTTCGATAACAGATCAAGGACGTTGCTAATATTATCATTACCTGGCTTTATGATAGCGGTACTAAAGTTCACCCTTGAGAGCTTCTCTCTTTCCCAGGTCATCACGCAATCAAAGGTACAATCCCGAAGCGCCCTGCTGATGGTAAGGACAGACCGAAAAAAAATTATGTGTCTTCCATACTGCAGGTAGTCTGGTCCATGATAGTTCATGTTGGGCCACTGTCAACTTCGCTTTGCTTGGGGGTATCGGGTTGTATCTAGTTCATGAAAATGTAGCAAAGCGAGGTTTCTGTATCTCTCACGTGCTGCAACTTCTTGGAGAATCCACATCCGTTTCCAGTACTCATTATCAAAGATTGGCCGCAGGTTTATCCAGATAACTCTAGTAAACGCCTTGATTAAACGTCGCCGGGTATGTTCGTCTTTATCCCAATCTAAGGAGGCTTGGAAGAGGCGGTTGAGACCCCGTGAAACGGAAATAGTTTCCGTCTGAGCATAGCCAAGCCAAGAAATCATACCGTCGGCATGCTCATAGAAGCTTCGCATCATTACAACTTGTTGCTCTGTTTCTTCTTCGTCCCACTGTTTTATACAAAGAGTATCAGCCTACAGACGGATAGCCTTGTACTTTGAGCGTATATGCCACAGGCTAGCCATGAGATTATCCGTTATTTGAATGGTGCCGTTGTCTAAATGCACGGGTATGGTGACCCTTGAACTACCCCATACGTATGACAGACATGTATATTTCCCAACTGCATCGGGGTAACCATAACGAGTGGTGGTACATCGCAGATGGTTTAAACCCGAGCCAGTGAGGAGAGTGATGATTTGGATTTGGCCGCGCTCCTTAGCTAATGGCGCATAACCATACAGCGCTGATTCTACTAGGTCACGCATGGTATAGGCAGCACTTTTAGCACCGGCCGGTGCCGGACGACGGGGAGTGAACCGATACTCCTTCTCCACAGGATCGCCTTGTCTGTCTTGGATCAGTTTAGTGTCGACCATAGGTGTGAAATCTTCTTGGGCCCTAACTATAGTTAGCATGGTAGGCTCGGGCGTTGCTATGAAAGCAATCGTCTAATCGTCTTCAAAGTCTCCGGCAGACTCAAGTGTGAAAGCGTCCCGGGGGGAAATACACTACTTACAATGGTTTTCACACTCTTTATCTTTCATGAGGCCTGTTGTCTGTTGGCCTGCAGGCTGGTTTAAAGGAAACACACAAAACAGTGTTACAGTTACGCAGTTCAGTATATGTCATAAGAAAGCAAACGAATCAACGAGCCAATAGGTTTGACAACTAAAAATGAGAGTGCAGTTATCGTGTGGTGCCGCAAACTTCACTTCTGTGTGAATAGTTTGTATTAAAATAAAGTCAGTCCCTAAAAGCTTGGACATCTGCATCTCCGCCAGTATTACTGGGCAACATCTCCGACAGTTTTTTGGAGTGAAGTCAGGTGGCAGGCGCCGTCGCGCATGCTGATGGGCTGGAAGGCATTGAGATACTATGTGCTATGCTAAGAAGTAAAACCTTGAACGTTGGTATAGATATGTATGTATGTACATATGTATGTATGTATGTGCATACATGCTCTACCAGGGTCTCTGTCGGACGCTCGCCCACATATTCCTATATATTGTTAAGCCGAGCAATCAGTGAGCATACATCTGGCAGGGTAGAGGTTGACACCAGCGTACATTGTGTACATACACATGCAGAAAGCGGGGTAGAGCTCGAAAATTATGGTTTTTTTCGTGTCACCATTAAAGTATGTACATACATATGTACATGTGTACATACGTTACTCTATTCAAATGACCGACGATGTAGCCAGTGCGATGGAAATTTCTATGCGAGATAACTCGCATTCTTTTGGAAGCAAAATGAGATGCATTAGTGTACCTCACAACACATCAAGCAAAATGTGTATGAATAATGCACTGCAGGACGACTTGTTTTGGCGTCTACCATTGCACTAAAGTAGCTTGATCACCACATACGTAAGAGCGTACAGTATAACCTGACATTTGTATATACTGCATGGTTTGTTGGCGACATATCGGTATAGTCAACAACGCCTAGTCATCACCAATCTTGGTGGTTCACATTACCACAGAATGGGAGGAGGCGCTGCAAAGATGCAGAAACCGATCCAAGGCAAACGCAACCTCACGACAACCTTCTACCACCTCCTCATGGGCAAAGGATGCTACCTCCCAGCCTTGTTTAGAGCTAAGAAAGTCGACTCCCAGGTATGTAGACACTGCGGTGAAGAGAACGAGTCGGTTGAACATGTCACGATGCACTGCCCCGCATTTCTTTCACAGCAGAATGGTTTACGACTGGACCTTGGAGAACCACCCACTATGCCCAAACTCCCCTTCTCTAATAAAGGGAAAGCAGCAATCTTGGAATTTATCAAGAATACTGGGTTCGGCACCTACAGGTAGTCACCAACATCCAATGTCGCCCTCCCACACACACCACCAACCTCCAGCGCCACCCAAAGCAGCAGCGTTCAAGGTCCTGCTTACAGAGAACACCCACCTGCAGCCCGCCTGTAGGCCACGCTTGGCCCCCCGCGCTCAAACTAAGCAGGCAACATCGATGAGCACCAAAACAACCCCCCATTTTTTCCTCTGTCTACATAGAAAACGGAAAACGAGAAGGTCCTGTGTAGAAGTTAAGATAGCTTGCCGCAGCTCAGAGTGAGCATGCCATGTCCCCAGATAAAATAATAATCACTTATTATTATGAAAAATCGCCAATCTTGATTGTCGATTGGTCTATTCCTCAGTTGCATCGATATCCAGCGGTCGTGAACATCTCACATCCAGGTGCCATAAAGCGATGAAAGCTCTCATGCAGTGCGGACAAACACCGCACACGGTCAGCACACTGTGTGTTTTTGTAACCCTAGATGATACTGACCCTACCGTTGACCATATTGTTTTCGCGATTCAGAGAAAACCAGTATCTGTGTAGGGGGCTCACCTCTGGAAACCGTGTGAAATGAACAAAAAAGATTCACGTTACAAAAAGAAGACATACAACACCGGGTATTCGCACGTGGTCACCCACCGTACTACTAATCCAGCGCTCTGTGGCTTGACTATGGGGGAGCAGACGGGACCCCGTATTTTCCACAGGCTATGGTCGTATGTAGAGGTCTAGTCTGTTAAGTGGAAATTTCAAGTTGAGTGCATCGAGTGCGAGGATTTCAGGTAGACGTTAAAGAATACAACAATAACAACGAGTGCGAGGACAACAAAAAATGCCGTCGTATTGATAGTTCGTGCTATTCAGGTAGACGTTGGAAAATACCACAAAATAAAACAATAAAATATGAGTGGAAGCCTGTTTCCTAAAAGACATGTAAAATCTCGCCCCAGACACTACCTCACGGGTTGAATGTCGTGAATCCTAAATCACTAGTTTTATCAGCAAAGATCCGCATGTAGAATAGCATGAAGGAGCCTCCTGGACTGAAATCCCGTTTCTGAATTCGGCCAAATAACGTAGCTCGCAAAGCGTACAGTATCTTCCCTCTCTATTCTCTTACGTACGGATCTTTCTACCCCAACGTTCCGGAAGGTGGGTCTTAGTCTTCTGCTGATGGGGGTGTCCCCTATGTCCAGGCGCCGTACGCAGGATACCTACACCCCATATCTCCGACACATTCGTCTCACTGGATATTCTCAACTTGCAAGAACCCACTTTATACCGTACCCATAACTAGGTGCAAGAAGAGCTACGGATAAGGGTGTGTAGGTGGGTAAAGTCGTGACATCGTCGCATGCGGTTTGGTTGCTGATGGTGTGTTTTCCACAAAATGTAAAGATTATTGGTCACTACAGCTGCTACGGCGGTGTACATGAGGAACATACAGACTTGCGCTTAATATCTGTAAAACAATGCTAAGACGTAAACTGACTGGTTGTCTGCGTTTCGGAGCCCAGATAGCTATTGAGGTGGCCTGCGCATGCTTCGTTCATCACCGTGACAGCTACACCGACATAAACACATACATTGGCGAGTTACGGTAAATAGATACGCATGTTCATTTGGCCTGATCAACACTGTAGGCGCAGTAGTCTATGATGTATGTATGTATGTACATACATACATACATACATACATACATACATACATACATACATACATACATACAAACGAACCGCCAGACCGATTCGGTGCTGCAAAATTAAACCACACCCTGCAACTATATGTTATTGAGCAAGTCCTTGGATCGTTATAGAGACGTGGGGTCAATGAAAATAGCTGAACTGTATTGCATTTGATGAATTCTTGACTCTTCCAAGTTCTACTACAACATTCTGAGAAGTCATTCCGACATATTCATCTACCACAAACCCTATCACCATCCGTGCGCCCCATCAACTCTAATGACGGCCATCACCAACGCGGGACGATTTCACCTTAGAGTGAAATATCCCCCCCTCACCAGCAGAATAACAGCCCCCCAAAGCCCCGTTTGCAGATACCAGGTTCAATCCGTATCGCTACCGCCAGACTGCCCAGAAGCCGAGAAATCGTCATCCACATCCTGGTCATCTGCCTTGAGTGCGTTTATCTCAGAAGTGGCAAGCATTTCCAACGGTTGTCCAAACCCCAATGACCTCTCTATAAACCCCCGATGAGCATAAAACGGACCCGTCGGGCTCGCTGCACAAAACATGAAATCCCACTCCATGTTGTTTAGAGGGATTGGATACTCAGTGAGTGGATATTCCATGAAGAAATTTCCCGTCAGAGGTCTAATGTTGGGATGATGATGCAGATTTGTTTCCGAAGTTTCAAAGAGCTCTGTAATAGTTCCACCAAAGTGTAGCCAGAGTTGGAAATCCTCCGAGGCAACATCTTCGATAAGAGACAATACCTTGAGTAGGTCAGCTTGTCCCTTGATAGCAGCTTGATGCCAGCGAGCCAATCGTTTGGGAAACGTCGTAATGTCAAATTCGAAAGCCATAGCAATTACTTCGCAAATCTCAGCAACTCTGGCGTCTGCTCTGGAAACTGGTTCTCCCCAGCGGGCAAGGGGAAGGCTATATTTCCGTTCCAAAAACAAAGACATAGTCAGGAGCTCTTCAAAGTCCAACTTTATTTTATCGTGGGCAATGGCAAGTACAAACAATTGAGAACGAAACATGTCGTAGTCCATTTTTGCCAACTTGTCCTTCTGAAGGTTCAGTAGTTCGTGAGGAACGATAGGGCCGG
This sequence comes from Huntiella omanensis, assembly GCA_000833645.1. NCBI lineage: Eukaryota > Fungi > Ascomycota > Sordariomycetes > Microascales > Ceratocystidaceae > Huntiella > Huntiella omanensis. Next base: position 10,510 of record JSUI01006452.1, read on the forward strand.
TTCGAAAGTTTTCAAGACACCGCGACATGCTCATGACAACCGGNCGCGGAGGGCGATCGCACACATACTTTATGTCCCACACCTTGTCGGGGACGTACCGCCGCGGAGCTACCCTGACGCGCTGAGCCTGGAGAGACGACCCGTTCCGGCCATGATAGGCGACATTGAAACTCATGACTAGTTCCGTCTATTGGTGGTTTGTGAGTCTCAATATTGCGCTGAGCGTTTTGGCTTTATCGGATATACCAGACCGCCGCTTGTGTGGTTTGTTGAATGGAGTGTGGTGAAGATGGGTGGTATATGAACGATAGGAGACTGATCTTTTCGCGAATAGACTAGTGCTCACCCGATAGCTTGTGATGAATGCAACGACACAGTATCAACTGTTGAATAAACAAAAGACCCAATGGCAATGATTAAACGAGAGTGCCCATGAGAACAAGTAGTACATCCACGGTGGTGTCGCCAGATACGAAACCAGAGGGAACTTTGGTTAGTAAAGTAAACAGAGTTTTGATGTTGCCTGAAACCATTAGATAGTACCCAAGCCTATTCCGAATTCAGAAGGCATGTCCTGCCGGNGCTGTTTCCAATTAGATCGTGAGTAGCTGCCGCTACTAGAGTCTGGATGTTGCGAGACTGCCGAATTGAATCCACAGCCCGCCACTGGGGAAAAAGTGGCCATTTCTATCTTCCACGGTTATGGACCATCACGATTCGATTTCTCAATTGAAAATACTACAAAATGTTGAGATATGACGTCATCTACGCTCAAGAGCCAAATCGCGATCCCAAAAAGCACGTTAAAATAGGCTCTGGCAACGACTCTAAAAGTACCCGTAATCCCCAGACCTTGGTTTGTGTACCCATGCAACGTGGTGTTGACACTGTATGCTCCATTTTGCCTCCGTGTGTACCACTAGTTCGCGAAGGAATCTCCTTACTTGCCGCCTAGAATACGCATGGATTCCGTCATTAAAGGGATATAATTAGCCCGAGAAAATTAGACGACCTGTGTTTAACCGAGTCGTCTACCTTTCGTTATGAATGAGAAGTGAAGAGTCGAGACTTTGGGCGACANGCTGTTTCCAATTAGATCGTGAGTAGCTGCCGCTACTAGAGTCTGGATGTTGCGAGACTGCCGAATTGAATCCACAGCCCGCCACTGGGGAAAAAGTCGCCATTTCTATCTTCCAAGGTTATGGACCATGACGATTCGATTTCTCAATTGAAAATACTACAAAATGTTGAGATATGACGTCATCTACGCTCAAGAGCCAAATCGCGACCCCAAAAAGCACGTTAAAATAGGCTCTGGCAACGACTCTAAAAGTACCCGTAATCCCCAGACCTTGGTTTGTGTACCCATGGAACGTGGTGTTGACACTGTATGCTCCATTTTGCCTCCGTGTGTACCACTAGTTCGCGAAGGAATCTTCTTACTTGCCGCCTAGAATACGCATAGATTCCGTCATTAAAGGGATATAATTAGCCCGAGAAAATTAGACGACCTGTGTTTAACCGAGTCGTCTACCTTTCGTTATGAATGAGAAGTGAAGAGTCGAGACTTTGGGCGACAGTCATTCCATCGCGACCAGCGGTATATTCTATCCATATATTCCTTCATACGATGCCAATGATTGATCGAAATACTAGTACTCATCGAGACTACGAATAAATTCCAAACGGTGGCAAATAACAAAAGTCAATCTTTTGCCACCAAGGAATATTAGATTGATCCATAACAGGTACTTGTACGTAAATGTCCCAATTAGTAAAATAACATCCTATACATACAAACGAGCCTAGACCAACCGGAACTTCCCATTCCTACAACATGCTAACGAATGTCTCGAAATAAATCCCCGGTGTTAAGCCACAGGCGACGGAAACATGCAACTAGGTGATTTCGATGAGTACTAAGGCACTATTGAAATCAGTTGCTTTATAGGTATGCGTAGAGAACCCGAATATTTAGACTGTCGCTTCATTCGTTCTTTTCGGAGCATTCTCGGGGTGCTATCAATCCATGTGCCTGTTAATGTACTAGACCACAAGCAGAGCTTTTCACCCATCTACATAGATAGCGTTCTACCCCATCCCCCCCCGAAGATTAAATCACAGAAACAAGAAGTATGGAAGACGAGCAAGTGAGAATTAATTTCTATAAACTCCATAGGCGTAACCTAACGACAGACCTTTCAACAGAAAGCGTGTAAGTCCCGCATAAACACACCGAACAAACAGTAGGCATTAGTAAACGACACAGTTAACTTGTTATATGAGCCCAAGCAATGGACTGTAATAATTTTTTAAACTTGTAAAAAAAAAAAAAAGTTATAGCTAGCTACACTATCTAGGAACCGTCAATGTATATTGGGTCATTTGCGGCCACCCGGTCCAGCCACTAGGTACATAGTTCATCGGGTTCGGAACTCGCAGAGGGTCATCTGGATTATCAAATTGAGAATTGTTGGCCAGACCCCAATGCCCCATATTCTCAATGACGAGCGGAAACCCAGGAACTGGAAAATATGGTGTGGGGATGGAAGGACCTTGTAAACCCACACTTGGAAAAGGCTGACTTTCCGGCTGTTGGATACTCTGATTTGGTTCGTGCGAGATAGCGCTGCTCGTCGGTTGGGTCACTGAGATCTGTGGTAGGGCGCGTGAAAAGTCTGCTGATATAGGTTGACTGGCGATGGCACTGGCAAGCGTGTTGGCCGCTGTCCCACTGAGACCGCCCGGTAAAGGTCGATGTATCGGCTGTTGAGTGCTGTGAGCTGGTTCGTACGAGGGAGCGCTGCTGGTCGGTTGAGTCGCTGGTAACTGTGGCGTAACGAGTGGAACGCCCACTGCCGTAGGTTGGTTGGCCATGACACTAATGGAATTGCTAGCCTCTGTTCCTCTGAGACCGCTCAGTAAAGGCCAGTGTCTCGGCTGTTGGGTGTTGAGGGCTGGTTCGTGCAAGATAGCGTTGCTAGTCAGTTGAGGCGCTGATATCTCTGGCGTAACGAATGGAACGCCCACTGCCGTAGGTTGGTTGGCCATAGCACTGGTGGGCTTGCTGGTCGCTGTCCCATTGAGACCTCTCACTACAGGCCGACTTTTGTAAAGGCCATTGTTCCGGGCAGATTGGCTTGGCACAGCCGGGGGCAGGGGCGGGGTAGCTTGGGCCCGTGGCTGGGAAAGTTTGGCTTGTTTGAGTGGGGGTTGATCAACACCAAGATTCGAAGCCTTCTTATCACAACTTCCAACAACAGGGTCAGGGTCATCCGACAAAGCACGCTTTTTGTTGTTGACGCTGGGCACACGGCCTGTCTTAGGCACTCGTTCACCTTCCGGCACGTAGAATTCGACAGTAAGCTCCTGACCAGAACCGTTTGAAGGTATCCGCGACAATGCCTGGTCCAACGACAATACACCATTTTGGTTCGCCTCAGCAGTCATCGTTTCCAACAAAATCGTGCCCAAAAAGGGGGCTCCTTCGGGACAGCATTTTACAGCCCGGGAGCCTCCCGGAGGAGACGACGGTCTGGCTACTTGGGCCCCCGTAGTCTGGTAGACCGAACCGCTCGCCGTCTTCATTTGCTTTGCACGCCGAGCAGTCTTGCCCTTTGGCTGCTTGTGCGAAACTGCGGTCTGGTCCTGCTGACTTGGTGTAGGTTCAGACTGTGGTCTCTGTTCGTCAACCGCGTTCTCCGTCTCGTTCTGATGGCCCGATTCTTCCGGTAAGACTAGTCCAGATTGTGATGTCTGTTCTTCAACCGCGTTCTCCGTCTCGTTCTGATGGCCCGATTCTTCCGGTAAGACTAGTCCAGACTGTGATTTCTGTTCTTCAACAGCATTCTCCGTCTTATCCTGATGGTCCGATTCTTCCGGCAAGAATTGGTCGAACAAGGGAAAGTTTTCCAAAAGCGACTCCCATTCGGGAGGAAACAGTGCAGTGTCTTCCCAGTTTTGATCTGGGAGCGGGGGAAAGACGGTGGAGTCGCTGAACGGGTTCCATTCGGCGGAAGACGATGAAGTGGTATTGTCAAATGAATCCGTCTGCTGGGTTTGCAGATGCTGCTGTGTGTCGGTGGGTTGGACAGACATGGTGGAGGCAGCGTCTTCAGTGGGAACCATATTGGGAGGCATAAATGTTCAAAGACCTAAGTGACACCAACAGGTGACTCTGTTAAATTGTGTTAATGGACGGTCAGGTAAATAGTAAAACAGTAATATGTTAGTCAACTCACCTTAGTAAAATCAAAGAGGGTTGTTTGAAATAAAGATATTGAATGGCTTTCGCTTCAGTGAAGGTCAATAGGAGATGTTGTAGAAAAGAAAGAAATATAAGAAGACAAAAGTTTTCGTTGCTCATTGACAGAATAAATAGTCCAAGAAATGAATGGGCAAGTACCGTTTATTTCCCAACCTTTACAAGAAGCCCTCAGGGCTAGAAAATATGAAAAGGATTGAAGTGTTCTTCCTGCAGCATTAAGTGCAGTTGAACGTTCCGTCTGTCTTGGATTAACAAGTGGGTCAATAACCAGTGTAGAGAAACATGAGTGAACTAAACTACATCATTTATCGATCGCCGTACAAATCAAGTACAGTGCACTACACTATACCAAACACAGCTCATAGACGAGCCCACTAACACTACACTCACACCCTGGTGATTGTAACTCCCCACACGATCATCTAGCCTCTGCCGTCTCTTATCTCTGTGTCAGTACCTGGGACGCTTACCGACCCGCTCTCACGAGAGACCCAAGTCGACATAGTACGACAGCATTTGCTAAGGCAAGACAGTCGCCCCTAGGATCCATCCACGACCACATGATAACTAGTTGACCTTGAGAAATCTCAAATGGGCCGCAATTATGTTAGCAAGTCTCAGTTAGGGCCTGCCGTTTTGGAAAATTCGGTGTCTTCAGATAAATGGTATGTAAAACGGTGTAGTCTGCTCTCTCCATATGTTAACCGTGCATGAGAGGAATGAATAAAAGAAAAAAAAGAGACCAGTCTGGTCTCTCCGTAGACTAGGCCTACGTGAGAATCATGAAAACCCAAAAAAAGGTACAGTCTTATGTTTAGCCCATTTTCTTGGTGTTTTGGGTAGTTGCTTGGTCACGTGATATCACTGCGGGGCCGTATCCCAAACCCGGAGGCCAAGACCGCCAGTACCGGGATGTGGGGCCGTATAACCCTGATAAAACCACACAACCCTAGAGAATCACCGGTGTTCGTTCCGGGACTGGAGGAAGGGTCGCCGGTTGGTCAGATCAGTTTGTGGAGGGTGACGGCAAATCACATTGTATGCACCTACTTCGTTCTTTAATTAACCGGATCACATATTTTATTGTTTACCGACAACTCCGGCGTTTTCTTAATAAAATGTAAGCCATCAGTTCGGTATACTGTACTACAATAGGAGAGTGCATCTCACCGACAAATTTTAGGTGGAACTAAGTATCAACCAGAAGTGCGATAAGAAATGGTCACAGTAGCCACGACAAGGCATAGAGATAGTCTCGAGTGGGATATGTAATTTGAAACACTAAAAATGACAGAACAGAATATATCGTGAACTCGCAAAATACCGTACCTTCGATTATGTACACCCCTCGGCTGTATCCATCGCAGCAACTATAGTTACAACCGGGGATGGTGTGCCAGTTCTAAACTACGTGATCAGAATAGAACGAGATATCACCGGCGAGAATATGCGTACCATATTCTTGTTCAACTAGTTATGGCGTGGTTCCACCAACAGAGGTACACTCCTCATCTTCCGTCATATCACCAGAGCAGGTTGAAAACAAGTTTTCACTTCCAGCTACGACATCATCGTCCGAGATATCATTTTCACTGGCATCGCTTCCATCAGGAAAAGTCACTCCGGGAATAATATCGTCGGTTGGTAAGAGTATGTACTGTACCAGAGAAAAACGAACGTGCTTGTCGTCAGGCTTGGCCTTTGTCTGTCCATCATTTGAGGTTCTGCGCAGAATTCCAGTCGTAGAGATCGGCATGGTGCTGCGCTTCTCGCTGTCCGTCTTGATCGAATCAACAATGCACCTTGAAGGCGAAGAGGAAGGGAGAGGCGACTCGCTCTGTGGAGTGGTGTTTTTGGCATCATTGGAAATACGCATCGGGGATGACGACCATTTGGCCCGCTTTCTGGGTGGAAATCCGGGTTCCTTAGGCTTAGGGCTCTCTGGACACCGTACCGCGAAGAAAAATTGCTGCTTGTTACCAATAGATGGCAGCAGAGTGTCATCGGAGCAGGTGGCCATCCGGTCCATGGTCTCTAGATCGTTGCTAGTCATGACGATATTTTTGGGTATGCTGTTAGATGGAGCTGAAGAGGGTCGTGATGTAAAATGAAGAGAATGCTGGGGATAAGAATTGCGCTTTTTAGGTGAGATTAACAATAAACGTGATGAATAGGAAGAAAAGATGTATTGTCAACTAGTCCGGGAAATGTCGATTGGGACCGAGGGTTCGGAATGGATGGCGGGCAATCAGTTGAAGAAGCCCCAGAGATCAGGTGTCAAGTTGATCAACGTTGTCAAATCACAAAAGTGTTACGCACTCCTAAGGCAAGTACAGCTTTGAAAAAAGAAGTTGGGTTGTCGATATGCCGCTCAAGGTAACTACGAAGGCCACAGCATGGCTCAAAGTAAGCAGCAGCTCAAAGGTGATACGTATACGGTAGTGGTTATTTTGTCTCTGCTTGTGTGCCCATGCAATGTCTATGCATGTACATATATATGCAGGTACTGTGACACGGCCCGCGATAACACTTGCTATATGTCACAGTATGTACATGAATGATTATAGAGGCACTCGAATGGTGGCTAGTATCTAGCAATGTATATCAGAGTTCGGCAGGGAACTTTTTTGCCTCTACAATGTACCATGATTCTATTCGGAAGACTTCATTATTCGACGCCTTGTGTTGGACCCTTATATTCCTTGTTGCACCATGGCTCAAACATGTATGTACATACATACATATGTCCGTCACACCAGTCTGCCATATGATCCGATTTGATTCTTTCTTGTACGCCCTTGACATGGGTCTTTTACACATCTATGGTCTCTATGGAAGTGATGTGTATGTATGTACACATGTACATACCTAATTTGAAATCCATGTTTACCCTGTGAATATTTCTGGTCGTTTGTGGGGAGTCCGCATCCGCAACCAGGGCGGATGAGTTAGAGGGCGTGTGATTCCAAAGTCATTTGCATACGTATCTACTCCATGGCTCCGAGGAACTCTGCTGAAAGTGTCGCTTTGAATCTACATGGGTACTTAATATCTCCGTGAAAATGGTTAGGTGGTGATCACGACAGACTGTGGGGTATTTATACGCAACTGTGTCGAAAAGAAGTAGAACAGTTGTGACGTTGTTATTGGCGTGTAGTTCATCAGAGACAGTGTAGGAGTTACACGGAGAGATCCCCATGTATTGACAAACGGGGCCACCGGTGAGTATCTATCAGACAGGGCAAAGGTTCACAGGAGAATACGTATGTGAGCCTCTATCCTGTCTGATAGCTGCTCACTGAGTGCTCGTTGTCACTGTATAAGGAATTGCCTCCTATATAGTCCCTGATACCACAGCACTAGTAACAAAGTCCAAAGGTCCCAATTCTTTTGGCGCAGTGGTATGCTGATGCCTCCCAGTCCGTCAACACATCTCATAGGTCAATATACACCGTCTATGTTCATATATCGTCGGGTACATACATACGTAAATACATACATATATATGCATGGATGCTAACTAAGCGCCGCATCGCGGCTAAAAGTGACAATCAACATGGTAGTTGACGTCACCGGGACCAGCCGAGAGGTTCCCTTGTTCTTTGAAGCCACAATGAAATACACCAGCGCTAAAGAAAGTGTGGTACGCATTGTGGGTATATATGTACATATGTACATACATACATACATGCCTTCCCATGTAACCCGCAGATGTCAGCATGCATGCATACATAAACACAATCCGCCCGATGATCACATCTTGATTAAGCGCCCCCGTCAAAGCCGCACTGGTATTGGGCCAGCCGAGTCTTCGAGGTTCTTTCGGGTGGTCCGCAAGGAACTTCACAGCAATGCTTCCTATAGGTTTACCAGTTTGCCTAACCTCTATAGCTAAGCCGCTGCAATTAGAAGATCCTCCGATACTGGTCACAACCATTGCACGGTATTTTGTGACTACGTATGCATATTTGACGCACTTCAAAATGCCCATTTCAGTCCTGCTTGTGATAGCGGTGCAAGGCGTTTTGTCGCTCTCTCCATAAACGCGACCAGCCCTGGAAATGACACTTAAAAAACAAAATGCGTATTGTGGGGAAGGGAATAAAGATTGAGTGCCCAATATGTTGTTTTCGTTTATCTGGCAGTTCAATCCTTTACCCTGACCTACAGAAAAGAACAAGCTCTGGTTAGTCTACATGGCGGATTGGAAATGGTAATGCTTCCAACCTATCCATCGGCTTATCCGGGAAACCCCATGGCATGAATAGAGTAGGTCTTTTTGAAAATTCCATTGTCGGGGCCCAGGATTCTTCTTCATAATCTGCAACTTTCTATATGCAAGGCAAGCTACGTCATGTGGGTTGTAATCGTCGGAGAGAGTCTGTGATGAGCTTACATGGCTAAGTCAACTTGTTAACAAATCAGCCTTGAATCAGTGTAACCGAGTACACTGGAAGCAGATAAGCTTATTTCTACCTGTGTGTACATGTGTATGTACATACATGTCAAGGAGGCCATCTATAGTCTTCAGAGAGGTTGAGGCCTTGACGTTGAGTCCGTGAGGTGCTGTGAAAGTAGCTATTATTAGGTTCCGATGATCATAGGAGTGACGAGATGAGAAGATATGTGGGGTCATTTCCTGTATTTCTTCATTTGTGACTTCATAGGTTCGGATGAGGGTCCATCAGTTGAGTGACCGCTGACCAGATAATACTCTCTCTATAGGCGGGAACCTGCATGAGAGTCAGAAATGAGAAAAAAACAATACGAAACACACATGAGGTTGGTGTTGATAGTTATACACAGGTCACGTGATATGGATGTGGGGCCGAGACTCAAACCGGGAGGTCGAAATCTCGAAGACCGGGATGTGGGGTGTGTAATTGTAACCCTATTCCATGCGTGTAACCCTACTGTGTTGACAGGTCATATGTAAGTGATGTCTTGACCACCACTAGCAGTTAGGGAGGACAGAAAACACAAGGTGAACACTTGGAAATGATAAAAGAGACGACACTTTGAAACTGGAAGACACAAGACTCCCTGGTCTAATACCCTCTCCGCTGTAGCCATGACAGCATCGGGGGATATAAACGAAAATGCTGTATTTACACTACTAGACTATATTTCCATAGAAGACCCAGATACATGCAGAGACAGGTTCGATATCCGGGTATTTTTTAACTAGTTCCATCGTTAACAGAGATACATGTCTCATCTTCCATCTCAGTACTGGGGCAGAGAGTAAAAAAAGCCTTAGCGTCGTAGAAAAGCACATGGTAGCAGATACGGCTTTCATGTTTATTGCTCCTATGGAGCGAAATCACGTCAGGAAGAATACCCTCGGTTGGGAAGAATATGCCCAAAAGCAAAGGAAAACCAACAGGCCTGACGGGAGTCTTGACCTTTGTTGCTCTATTTGTTTTATGAAATGGATAGTATTCCAATTAGAGTATATTAAACAGACTACGGGAGCTTGGGGCTCAGTTGAAGAATATTGTTAAATCTCTGAAGTGTCCCGTTCCAGGTGGTCGCATCTTTGAACAATAGTAGTCGCGTTTTCCAATTGCGCCCGAGTTACCTGCGGAGTCTGTGGCATAGGTAAGAGTGCATGCCAGCCCATAGTTGGTACACAGTAGCGGTTATGTTGTGTCTGTTTGTGTACCCATGCGATGGTTGTATTTCACGGCACGGCCCGCACAACAGCACATGTTACACGCCAAGTTACATGGACGACTATGCAAGTATTTCCGTATCTGTTCATATGGGAATACGCATGTATGTGCATTAGGATTCTCCAGGGAGAACACCCGAATCGATAATTTTGCCACATTCTTCGTTGCCAGGATGTCATGATTTTGTACGTCATGCTATGCTCTTCGACTCACTGTTACACCGAGACTGAGGGATGTACATCCATCAAAGGGTCATAATTGGCTCTTTATGGTGAGCTTGTCTAGTGGGTCACTAACATATTTGTAGAAATCACGGAAACGACAGTCAATTGGAAAACCTTGTCTGACCTCTTATGCCTGCCGACGATTTGTGGACCAGCTTCTTTCGCACTTGGTGTGACAAAGTTAGTTAGATGACTGTGGGTTAATGATTTTGAAGGTTACTCTGGAGATATTCAGAATCACTGGATGACATAGAGAACGTGTTACTTGAGATCCAATTGTATACTTACCTGGCCCATTGCTATGAGTGAGTCTGCTGATAATTCCATTGCGACCCTAGACGGAGAGTTACTGTTTCCCTATATCAACTGTTACATGGCGACGGCGACCCATCTGAGTTAGTTACAACATGGTTTTAGTTTGCTAGTCATCAAATACAAAATATACAAGGCACGGAGATTCAGAATTCCATACTAAACAAAAGTTTATTCTACATTTGAAAAAGTATGATACACTATAACCGGTTGAAATACCTTAAAATCCTTGTTCCTCTAGCTCCCCGTCACATTCATCTTCCGCTAGATGTGGCAGCTCTGGTGATGACGGTGACACAGGAGTTACTGCACACCTGCTGCATTCTCAGCTAGGTTCTCCTTCTCCCACATCTGTTGAGCAATTCTGTCCTTGCGCTTTTGTTCATCCACATCGAACCCAAACTTCCTATCTATATAGTCTTGAATCTTCAATTTGTCGGTGTCTGTCCTCCATTTGGTCAGTCGAGCCCACTCATGAACAGCATTCTTAGCAGAAACTGATTTCCAGTTGTAGTCTCCCATAGCCAGATGCTCTTCAGCCATTCTCATCCAGATTTTCCAACTCTCAACTTCAGGTAAAACCATTCTTGCCCACTTAGTAGTGCGCGTGGCTCGAATTCCACACCAAACTGCTTGTGTGAAACAAGTGTCTTCGTCCATCGTGCATTTGTCCAGCTCATCGTCTTGCGGTGCTGGTTTTGGTCTTGGCGGCTCATCCGACTCTGATTCCTTCCCAGTGAATCGAGCGAATCTTTGGTACCACCTTTTTACCTTTTTTAACGGGACTTTCACATCGCCAGTTGCTTCTTCAAACATTTTTTGTCGCATTTGGTTTTCAATGTGGCAGAACCCCAGCTGCTCGCTCTTGTAATGTGGCTTCTTTTTTACCGACATATTTTCCAAACTTGGGTAGGCGGTCGTGTTTTTCCAATAACGAAGTTTACAAAGGAACTTCCGAGTTGGAAATCCCTTCTCAAATCGCTCGTTTTTCTCATTAAGATACACAAAGTTTGGGCTGCCGGTGCGGTTAAAAAGAGCGGCACCAAACAACCTGAGCCGGGAACAAAAGTTTGGGCGTTTGGTTGGCTCTCGCTCGATCAACGCGATTTTTGCTGCTAGGGAGTTCAGTTCTCGTTGTTGCGTTTCGATCGTCTCGTCCTTGAATTCCAAGTTTGCGTTGTTTGTGTCGTATTCTGGACGGCCTCGAATTTCCCGAAGAATCATTTCATGACGCTCCCGCCGCTTAACTAGGATTTCCCTTTTCTTCTCGTTCAAACCATTCAATATCTCGACTTCGGCTATTGTTCTGGGCTTGGACTCTCTCTTGGGAAACCATAAATAGCCTAAGGCTTGCCATAACTTCCTTAGGTAACCCTTTGGGTAGTATAACAATGGTGCCGGAATGGTGTCTTCTGAATCAGTGAAATCATCTTTGTCCCAATGATAGACTTCGTAACGGCTCAAATCCCAAAACCTTTGCCGATCGACCATGCTGCAAACCCAATAGGCAAAATTTAAGCAAATATATGAAGCACCAATTGCAGCCTTTACTTGCCACAAGCAATTCCCAAGGAAAATGACAGACACCATGATGAAAGCCGTGGCTATTGCCATGAAGACTTTGTACCCAGTCAAACTGTCCAAGAAATAGACGCAGGAGTGTGACCCGGTGAACAATTCGCGTGTTAGGGGCTCTTCGCATTTGACATAAACGTAAGCTCCACCTCGGGTCACCAAAATAACGTCGCCAGGTGGATGCTTCTTGCTGTAATGAACAGTAGTCAACCGCGGCTTCCACTTGCCGGCAATACCAATACATAGTGACGCCATGCCCACCACCAAGATAGCAACCACCCCCATACCGTCTTTGAGCCTTAACGCAAGCCCTAAATCTCCCATTGTTATCAGAAACGATACCCAAGCCAGAAGCACAAGAGGCGAGTCCCATCGAGGTCTTAGAAAATGAGAACTGAGGTTAACCTTCTCAGTCTTTCCTTCTGGTCGAGATTTTACGCCGATAGATTGAGATCCAGTGCCGTTTAGGTTTGGATAGTCTGGGCTTTCTGGCAAACCTGATGACTCCAGCTGCTGCTGTGATTCTAGATCGATGTTTGGTGAGTCTCGGGTAGGCGGTCTATCACACAGATTATGAATCGGCTGAGCCACGGGCACTGAGCTACCAACGTCATTATCAACGACAGCGTTGGTGTTGACGCCGTTGTTGTTGGCGTCAGAACCGTTGACTGTCAAGGTTCTACTTGAGCGGCGAGTATCTGAGCTAGACTCCTCAGATGGGTCATCTCCCTCTATAGTCTGCAATTTTCTAATATCGGCGCGGTGCTTGATAGTGACTGCCATAAAGCTGTATGGCTTTAACTGGTGGAGTCTTTGGCCGATGAGACTTTCCACAAACATAGAGAGAGAAGGGATATCAATGCCACTAGTCGTGCCCATAACTCGGGCTGTGACGTGCGGCAGTTTGGTGGGACGACTGGGAAGCAAAAAGGCTTGGGGGGCTGGCAAGATTCGGGGAAAACAACCGGTGAGACTGGTATTGATGGTTTGGAAATGCTCACTCATACTCTGTTCACCAATGACGGCGAGCAGAGTGACTACGTCGAGCGAGTAGGCAAATTTGTCGTACGCAAACCAGCCATTGCCGGGATTGCGATCGATCTGCCCGTTGGGCGTGTTGACGTTGTCGGCCATAGTGAGAAAGGGAGAACGGGGTAGAATGAAAGACTCGGCGATATATCAGATGAAAAAGTCATGAAGGAGTGAGGGATGTTTGAAGCGAAAGGGAAAAGTGACACAAGTGGTAATCCGTGGAGCACTGAATCAAGTGACGATGTCCCTCTTGACTTTACAATTATCATGGGTGGAGGTTTGCTTATATAAGAGAAGGAGAAACATACGGAGCCAAGCCCATGGCATCAGTCTTAGTGTCCGCAGTTTATCAAAATATTCTCCCACAAAGCTGCCATCCCAAATCCGCCTTACCGCAATACTCTAGAATCTCATGTCACTGGTGCCCCGAACTGTGTGGCCGGAGACATACATACATAGCCTCTTTGGGTTACATTTCATGTATGTGTCTTGGTAGATCCTTTACCAATCAGTTTTACCTTTTTGAGGACACCAACTCGATATATACATACATCAACACTAACAACGCCAAATTTGGCCATCAAATTTACCTTTTGCCTATTTAGCCACCGACCTTAAAGAGAGGCTGTGGGTGCATTTGTGTTTCAATCGAGTAACCCGCTAAATCCAACATGTACCAGAGACATTCGACTTCCAGTGATCTCTCTAGTGTAGAACATGTTGAGCATATGCATCCGCATTTATTTCCTTTTGTATCTAGGGCGAACTTTGCCGGTGGCCTCTTTCAATTGACTTAGGTTTTTTGCTATGATGGAAGTTATCCAATTATGACGGACATTGCACCTAGAAGACTATTTACCACATGTGTAAATTCATACAGCGCATTTACGCACGTAGTCGTGTCCACATGTATGCCTGTCAATTGAGCGCTAGATCGCCGAGTCTAAAAGTGACAACCTCGATTTTAGTTCACGTCACCGGGCCAAGCCGAAAGATTGCCTTGTTCCAAAAAGCCACAATGAAATACGCCAGCGCTAAAAGAAAGTGCGCTGTCTAATGCATATGCACATCCGTTTTCTTGACTTTTTCTATAAGCCGCAGTTGTACAAATACACATATAGACGCAACCCGCCCACTGTTCACATTTTGATTTAACGACACAACCAAACTCACCCTGGTATCAGTCCAGCCCAACTTGCGGCTATGTTTTGGATGGATCGCAAAAGACCTCATATGTATGCATGTAAATATGCACATACAATAGTTTCCCACTAGAACGGCAGTTTTTCCAGCCCTCGCAGTCGGGCCACCATATTCATAATGTCTTCCTCTACAGGCCACAACNATATGCACGTCCCTTTTCTTGACTTTTCTATAAGCCGCAGTTGTACAAATACACATATAGACGCAACCCGCCCACTGTTCACATTTTGATTTAACGACGCAACCAAACTCACCCTGGTATCAGTCCAGCCCAACTTGCGGCTATGTTTTGGATGGATCGCAAAAGACCTCATATGTATGCATGTAAATATGCACATACAATAGTTTCCCACTAGAACGGCAGTTTTTCCAGCCCTCGCAGTCGGGCCACCATATTCATAATGTCTTCCTCTACAGGCCACAACCGTTGTAAGATATTTGTGGCTGCGTTTCGCACATTGCAACACAGTCATTCTAAAGTCCAGGTTTTTATGGCAGTGCAAGGCGTCTGTGGCTCTCTGTGGTTGCCGCTCCAGGCGTAGGCCTGCATGGGAGTACATAGTTTGCAAAGGAAAAAGTCATGTTGAGAGGAGAGGAATGAATACCAGTTGTGCCGTTTCCAACTGGCGTGCATTTCAGTTTCGTTATGCCCCGCCGAAGGAGCAAAAACCTGGTTAACATGAAGAAGGCTTGGAAGGATCATCGCTTCCAGCTTATCTATCAGCTTGGCCGGGTAAAGGCTATACCCTTTTTTCCTGTGTACAATACATTCATGCAGGCTCAGCCCACGGGGATACCAGCCATACGATTAGGTTTTAAACTCATGTGTTCACTGGTAATCAGGAAAAAACAAAGCGGTAAACTGCTGACGATTCTCCATGTTCTCCAAGTTTATATCTGTAAGGCGATCTAGGCTATATTTATTGTAAGAGTCGTCGAGACTCGGCAACAGTTTTACACAGATAGGCTAACGGACTAACAAATGAACTATGTACTGGTGTAACCGAAGACATACACTTCAACTAGAATGCCTTCCTAGGGCTATGCGTATGTATGTATGTACATACATATACACAAATACCAAACCCACGGGAAACGCCAAAATAAAACNTTTTTTCCTGTGTACAATACATTCATGCAGGCTCAGCCCACGGGGATACTAGCCATACGATTAGGTTTTAAACTCATGTGTTCACTGGTAATCAGGAAAACAAAGCGGTAAACTGCTAAGGATTCTTCATATTCTCTAAGTTTATATCCGTAAGGCGATCTTGGCTATATTTATTGTAAGAGTCGTCGAGACTCGGCAACAGTTTTACACAGATAGGCTAACGGACTAACAAATGAACTATGTACTGGTGTAACCGAAGACATACACTTCAACTAGAATGCCTTCCTAGGGCTATGCGTATGTATGTATGTACATACATATACACAAATACCAAACCCACGGGAAACGCCAAAATAAAACGTGATTGGGATAGAAAGGGCCAAGGCTATGGTGACGTATGGATATGCGTTGTCAAACACTATCTCTTAAGATACGATTGTCTCTGAGACATCACTCATGTCTCTTCATGCAGATACCAAATACAGCTTGTCTCTAGTAACACGGCGTCAACACAGGGAAAGGTTAAATACGGACACCTATGCACATACATACATACATACATACACACATACATACATACATACATACATACATACATACAGAAATGTATACGGTCATGACGTCAAAATGGTGGATGCGTCTGGTTGTAACAGATGTATGAATACGCCGTACATACAGATACGTACTAGTTGCAGATGTCCTCATCATGTTGTCCTGGATCACAAGTCTGTAGTAGAACCTCGAGTGTTTGTGTATCCATAGGGCGGACGCTCAATTACAATTAAATACAATTCATTTTCAACGCACCGATACAATAGGAGTTTCATTAACATGGTCTTGTGCATTTCTGTGCAAACACCAACAGAGCTGTGGATAATACCCATCCAAGAAGGACCACCGTTCCTACCCCGCTTCTGGTGCATATCGAGTCACTATCAGCCTTTTCACATCTGCATGCGCCTCTGTGACGGGAGATGATAGGAGTTGTAGGTGATGAAATACTGACAATGTCACGTATACATGTTGTATGTATGTACATACATATGTATGTATGTATGTAGATATATACCTGTACTGTCGCGTACCAAGTGGTCCAAATTTTCAGCACAACGGAGAGTTATTCACATTAAAGGGCCAGATTCAGCGGCCATACGCAAGTCGGTGGAGCGACGTTACGTTATAGGGTAGCGGGATCGGCAACGGTCTTAATGTAGGCTGCCGGGGGATTCACAATGCCGATGACACCATATCTAATAATTCGGGCATCGAGATGCGGAGACTTCTATTTTAGATCGTCCACTCTTATGGAAACTTCCACTCCTGAGGGGGCTCCGGGAACTTTACAAATTGTTGAGACCCGTTCGCCCTGTTTCGGGGCATGTTTTTGCAAAGGAACGGAGTAGGATTATGCGCCCTCTTAACCAGCCTCCCGTGTAAATCTGGCGGGTTCAGTTTATATTCTGCATTTTTACTCAGCTACATATGTACATACAATGTACACATGTCTACTTTTCGATATGGGAGGAACCGGTCGGGCTACCTGGTTGCCTCCCAGCCGACTTCTCATATATGCATATAATTATATGGTGTTTATAAGCATAACATAGATATGGGCAACATACGTCACCAATTGAGTCGAGTAAGTCGTATAAAGGGGGAGCAATCTTGAAGTTAACTTGTGAGATGAAAATATCCCGCGTGGAACTAATTCCGTGCAACTTGGCCATCCTCTGTAATACACTTCGCACCTCAAACCTTACACAATGGAACATTTTAACTAGTAATTCGAGCTAGGGTTACCACAATAGGGTGACCACTCCAAGTCAGACCCTAACCGCACGCACTAACAGCGACACTCGAAACCATCCGCCTATCCTATTGGCTACAGCCTTGTTAAGCTATATGGTCAAGCCAGGGCAATTGATGCTGCCATCTTCAAAGTTATTGCAACGACTCAACCGAACGATTCTTAATTTACGGCTCATTTGTTTGTACAATCTATTCACACATATTCCGCACGTGGAACATAAACTGTATCCACACTTTCCCCCTCATAACGCGACTTTCGGTCCCCTCGTCTAGAGGTCCTGCTATCCGCGATAGCCTCGCAACATCACCCCATTGCGCTCGCCACCACCACCACAAATCTTCCACCACCCGATTACAAAAATGGCGCTCGAACAACCCACCCACCTGGCCACGATCCAGAACAACATCCGCCAACGGTCAATTGCATGGGACGGCGCCGTGCGGGCCGGCTCCATGACGGAGTCGCAGCTTGCTAAGATTCATGCCCTGCAGCGCGCGCAGAAGCCGGAGGACCGCCGGGCGGCCGTGGAGGCGGATTTGGCGGGCTATGCTGAGCTGTTTTTGGGGGCGCCTGGCGAGCCAAGTGTGCTAGAGATGGCGTCTAAGAACTCTAGTGTTGTGCAGCACCTGTTGGTGTTGATTGGCGATCTTTTGGAGCGTAAGTGGATCCGGAGCTTGTTTGCGCAAATTCCCGCATAGCGAACTGTGTGCGCTTCATGTGCGAGTCTTGTTGGAGCGAATCGCTTGCCCCGTATGGCTCATTATAGGATTACTGTCGAGTACTACAAACTCGTCCGCTGTCCTATTGCGCCTTAACTTTGACAGCCTAGTCGGCGCAAACGACCCCTCATTTGATTCATAATGCTAACTTAAACCTCTACCGTATAGTGGTACCCAACTTCGCCTCTGCTCTCTACTCGAACAGCAACCCCACCACGACTTTCCTTGGTCTTCTCAGCTACTCTAACAACCAGGAGGACCCAATTCCTCTTCTCACATCCACTGTCCTATCGACCCTGATCTCAGCTACCAACGATATCTCATCAACCACCATCCAGCAAACCCTCCCTGTTCTCTTCACGTACTTGGCCGGTATTGTCAAGACTGGCGAGCCTGGCGCTCAGGATGTTGCTGTTCAACAGTTCTCTCACCTTCTCTTTGGCAAGGTTACCCGTGAGAAGTTCTGGGCGCAACGCAGTGAGACGGTTACCCCTTTGATTGAGACGCTACGTTCCGCCGCTGGTTTGGGTGCTGGTTCTGGCGCGACATCAGCCAACATCTGGAGCGGTAGTGGTGGCGGTCTTGATGGTGCTATTGGTGGTGGGATTGGTCTTCAGGCCCTTTACCACATCCTGCTTGTTCTTTGGCAACTCAGCTTTGAGGCTGGGGTCATTGGTGACGATCTCAACGAGTAAGTTTTACAAGTACACGGAGATGTTTGGGGAAAGTTTACTAACAAAGCTGCAGTGAGTACGACATCGTTCTTCTTTACACACAACTTCTCCGCGTCTCACCCAAGGAAAAGACCACTCGCCTCATCGTCGCCACCCTTCTCAACTACCTTGAGAAGAACCCTCAGTCCCTCCTCCCCATCGCTGTGCTCGCTCGTCTGCCAGCGCAAGTCGAAATTGTTAGTGCCCGTCATATGTCGGATACTGACTTGATCGACGACTTGGCGCAGCTTAAGGAGATGCTGGCAGAGTACAGCAAGAACAAGACAACCTTTGACGAGTACGTTGCTGAAGTCAAGTCTGGACACCTTCGCTGGTCGCCGCCACACCGCAACACAGTGTTCTGGGCGGAGAATGCGCGCAGAATACTGGATCACAACAACCTCGAGATTGTACGGGATCTTGTGGAGATTATGAAGAAGCCATGGGACAACGATAAGCAGGTGCTTGCCATTGCCTGTAACGATGTTGGCGCACTGGTGAAAGAGGTGCCAGAACGTAGACATCAGCTTGAGAAACTGGGCATTAAGACACGCATTATGGAACTCATGGGAGATGCCGATGAGACGGTGAGATGGGAGAGTCTCAAGGCTCTGGGTGGGTGGTTGAAGTACAGCTTTGATTCGAAATAGGCGACGTGCGCAGCAGAGAAGAACTACGATATGGTATAGGTGACAGTATTGTTTTGTGATTTTTTGATCTAGTAGCAGCGTAGCTTTGATTTTATTTCTATTGTTTGATTCTGCTACATGCTAGCTTATAGCTCGTCACTGTGAAAGACTTCAAATGTCTGGAAATGTGGGGCCGATGTGCGTTCCGGATAAGCTAGGAACCGGGTAGTTTCCCGTTTTCCGTGGAAAGCCAAAGGGCGATAAGATTAACCTGATTGGGAACTCTGAAGCAAGAATTAACGACGGTTCCTTGCTTGTGCACATTCGTAGGGGAAACGGTCTGATCACATGACCCACTGAGCAACAGACTTGCATCAAATCGATGAGAGAAATAGTGTTGTATGAGGCTTCATGGTGAAGAGAATGAGCCTCACAGTTGCTTCCCTGTTACGCAAAATTCCGGGGCGGTCTGTCTATGCAGGCGTTTGCGCTTGGGCGGCCCCGCCGGTGCGAAGAGTGAGGGGACAGGGCGGTTGTTGGTATAATTGGGATCTAGGATTCTTTCCGCGGGGTCAGTGTCAGTAGCTAAGGGGAAAGCAGCCGGGACACGACACAATGATGGTTGTCATTGTTGGAGATTGAGCGGTAAAGCCTCGTGAAGGGCGATTGGGTTCAATACATAAAGAGCAGTCGTAGCCGCGCTATGTTTTTAATTGGCCTTGGAAAGGACATACATCATTTATCCTGCCTTTTTGAGCTGAACGTATCTCGTTGGGCTTTGTTACAGTCCTTCCGTTAACCCGAAGATCACGCTCCTATACATCACCATCTGAGAATCCATTGTCAGATACATACAGTGTCTCTCTTTTATACACCGAATTCATCACATATCCATCGAAATGTCTTCTCTTATTGCCCGTCGGGCCCTTATGGCGCCTAGAGCCCACATGCGCCGCTCATCCACAGCCGCCCCTCTTCAAAAGACAGCCCTCTACGATTACCACATTTCACAAGGTGCCAAGATGGTCCCCTTCGCCGACTTCCACATGCCCATCCAGTACGGCGCCGTTGGCCTCGTCGAATCCCACAACTTCACCCGCCAGAATGCTTCCATCTTCGACGTTTCTCACATGGTCCAACACATCTTTTCCGGTCCCGCGGCCGCTTCATTCCTTGAACGGGTGACCCCGGCTGGTGTCAAGAGCCTGGGTCCATTTCAGAGCCGTCTGAGCACGCTACTGCTGGAGGGAACGGGTGGTATCGTAGATGACACTATCATTACGCGGATTGGCGAGGAGAAGTTCCATGTTGTGACTAACGCCGGTTGCTACCAGAAGGACTTGGAGTATTTCGAGGAACAGCTTTCCAAGGCGGATATCCCGGGCCTCGGTAAAGATACATGGAGTGTGGAGCGTGACGGCGGGCTTATTGCTCTTCAGGGCCCTAAGGCGGCGGGGATCCTGGAGAAGGTTTTGGCTACGGAGGTTGACCTTAAGACTTTCTACTTTGGGTCTGTTGTTTTCGCGGAACTTAAGGTTGCTGGTGGCCGGAAGAGCCGCACTGTTCAGATTGCCCGTGGTGGTTACACCGGTGAGGACGGTTTTGAGATCTCAATGATCATTCCCAAGGGATCTGGTGGCGATGCTGTTGGTGAGATGACGGAGATTGTTGAGGCATTGATGGCTGCCGGTGGTGAGGATGTTAAGCTGGCTGGTCTTGGTGCCCGTGACTCGCTGCGTCTGGAGGCCGGTATGTGCCTTTACGGTCACGACTTGAATGAGACTATTACCCCAGTTGAAGCGGCTCTCTCATGGATCATTCCTCCCGAGCGTCGCAAGTCTGGTGGCTTCCACGGTGCCGAGACTATTCTGGCCCAGTTGAAGCCAAAGAGCAAGGGTGGTCGTGGTGTTGAGAGACGCCGTGTTGGTTTCATCATCAACGGGCCGGCGCCGGCGCGTGAGGGTGTCAAGCTGCGGAGCAAGGAGGGCGAGGAGATTGGTGTTATCACGAGTGGTTCGCCTTCGCCTACGCTAGGCAAGAACATTGCTATGGGTTATATCAAGGATGGATTCCACAAGTCGGGTACTGAGATTGACGTGATCATCCGGAACAAGCCGCGGGCGGCGACGGTCACCAAGATGCCGTTTGTGCCAACTGGATACCTCAAGGCGGAGTAATGCAATGATTACGAGTTTTACGCGTGAATTTCTTCATATTGTCTGTTTTTTTTTTGCTTCAACCGTGACTGTGAGTGACGGAATGTAGGCCACATAAACCATGGGNGAAAGGAAGAAAAAGTTTTCGTCATGGCTGGCGTGTTTTTTATAGTCGGCGAACAAGTGGGGCGCATCAGCCTTTAGGGTTCCATTGTTGACATTGATGAAGGGTTTGGACAGAATACTCTGCACAGACCGGGATATTCGCGGTTAAAAACAACTGCCGATCTGTGCCTGGAGAATGTGTTAGGGTTTTGCCAAGAATACTGGAAAACACTGGTAAATTTAGCTGAGGTTACGTTCTGCAGAGTGACGTCAGTAGGAGGCAAAGTTGACGATGGACGGAGAGGTCGGGTGATANCAACCGTGACTGTGAGTGACGGAATGTAGGCCACATAAACCATGGGGTGCCACTATAAGGATTATCATGACACCCCTCAAACGAGGGCGACTATTTTGCTCTTGCATCCACAGATAGCTGGGTTTACTGCAATCCCCCTCATTTGAGGTAGGAAGTTGCCCAGAGACACCTCTAGTCCGTGACGTTGGACCAGTCGCATGTAGAGGGCTCTTCAAAGTGTTGCGTGAAGAGAAGAAATAGAAAGGAAGAAAAAGTTTTCGTCATGGCTGGTGTGTTTTTTATAGTCGGTGATCAAGTGGGGCGCATCAGCCTTTAGGGTTCTGTTGTTAACATTGATGAAGGGTTTGGACAGAATGTCCTGCACGGACCGGGATATTTGCGGTTAAAAGCAACTGCCGATCTGTCCCTGGAGAATGTGTTAGGGTTTGCGAAGAATACAGGAAAACACTGGTAAATTTAGCTGAGGTTACGTTCTGCAGAGTGACGTCAGTAGGAGGCAAAGTTGACGATGGACGGAGAGGTCGGGTGATAGAATAACGAGGGTATGATGCGGGAATATAGGCAAAAAGCCATGGACGGACGAACAGGATATATATCCAGTCACGAGATAGGTCAGATTGAAGTCCATAGAATTAGGATTGACCCTTCCTTTACTTGTCCGGCGTGTAAGCATTTCAATGTAGCAAAGAGGGAACATGCAGTAGCCATAGGACATCAGGGTTCTCGTGGATTGTGGCTCTGCAAACCAATTGTTTTAATGGAAAAAGGTTGATATGTAGATTGTCTCGGAATTCCAAAGGTTTGCGGGGTTTCAACTAACTTTCCAGGCTTGGTCTGGATGTTAGTTGGGGTTATTGTGCGTTACACGTGGAACAAGAATCATTGCTGATTGGCTGATAAATGGGGCGTGTGCATCGAATATGGGCAAACCAACGTCACGGCATCGCGAATCTGGCAGGAGGGAGAAAATGGAACAGGTGGATGAGGTCTTGTGGATGTTGAACTTGATCTCATGACTGTTGTGACATGTTCAGCGGAATTCTATGGACTATGTGGGGTTTAAGCTGGACAGGATTGAGGGGTGTCGTGTCGGTACATAGACAGTTTGGCGACGAGGATGAGGCCGAGACTGTCAGTTTTAGTTTGGGGGGCACAGATGTTGCGAAGAAGTGCACGGCATAGTTCTAGGTTCTCGGGAACATCGATTCCTTTATATATGGTTTCCATGTCTCTCATGGAACGAACTTGGATTCCATTCTTGTTCTCCTTCCCTCTAGTCTTGAACCAGTCAACTACAAAGGAAAAGAAAAAAATCGTCCAATCTTTTCCTTGCTGTAAAAGTGGATCAATATTCATATTTCCGCGCTTCTTCTCTTTTTTTTTCTCCCTTCTGGCTTGATTCTCACGCGACTATTTTGGACGGTTGACGGTTGTCTTTGGTCTTGGCTAATTTCCTTCTGAAACTCGACAATTGCTTATGGGCTATTTCCACGTCCTAGTTGCACGAGGCTGAGAATTCCATCTTCTTTGCTGCATCATTCCTGTACATACATACATTTTTTCATCCACATATTCGACTTATACAATTTTGGGATCACCAGTTTCCCCAATTACTGGGTCACCCTTCTATATCACACCCGCCAATTGAATTACTATAGCATTAAACCCCCTGTCACGGATTCGCAGGCGCTTCCAAAAGGCGAAACCTATTACTTTTATACTTTGTTCGATATTACTAGTTTTCTTTCTTCCGTTTAACCAATTTATTGGCCCGATATCACAAGTCTTGTGTTACCGGTTCGCTCCTTTTTCTAAGTATTTATTATCCGAGGTGTCGAAATGCAGTGGACGGCCGTATCATCACGGCAGCCGGCTAGGTCGGCCTCGGTTCGCGCTTCCGCATTAGCGATGTTACTTTTGGCGCAACATGCTGTTGCCGCTGCTGTGGATTATAGTCATGTAATACCAGTATCAGATTCCGCGATCAATGCTTCAGTATCTTCAGGGAAACTCCATGGCCGTTTTCTTCACATTACAGGTAATTCTCTCATTGTGATCCTTCCTCACACTTGTGCTAACATGACTTCATCGCAGACATGCACCCAGACATGTTTTACAAGGCGCATACCTCTACCTCAGAGTCCATCGCATGTCACCGCGGTAAAGGTCCCGCTGGGTACTACGGTGCCGAAACTTCAGACTGTGATTCTCCAGTCCAATTGGTTGACTCGGCACTTGCGTGGATCAGGGAAAACATCAAGAATGAAATCGACTTTGTAATCTGGACCGGCGATTCAGCCCGCCACGACAGTGATGAGGAAATCCCACGAAACGCTTCTCAAGTTCTTGGTACCAACAAGCTCATGGTGAAGAAGATGCTCGAGGTCTTTAGTGATGAAACTGGCAAACTGGAGGTTCCTATCATTCCAAGTCTCGGCAACAATGACATCTTACCACATAACATTCTTTTACCCGCTCCAAACAAATGGCTTCGGACTTACACGGATGTCTGGAAACACTTTATCCCCGAATCACAATTACACTTTTTCGACAATGGTGGGTGGTTTTACACCGAGGTAATTCCCAACAAGCTTGCAGTCTTCAGCGTCAACACATTATACTTTTTTGATCGCAATGCTGGCGTGGACGATTGTGAACGCCCATCAGAGCCAGGTTTCAAGCAGATGGAATGGTTACGAATTCAACTACAGGAACTCCGAAGACGAGGTGTCAAGGCCATTCTTACGGGTCACGTACCACCAGCACGTACGCCTGGAAAGCAAAATTGGGACGAAACTTGCTGGCAAAAGTATAACCTTTGGGTTACACAGTTCCGCGATGTCATTGTTGGCACGATCTATGGACATATGAACATCGACCACTTCTTGCTTCACGATAGCAATGATATTGATATTCAGCAAATGGCCTTTGGTTTCGATGAGCCAGAGGCCGTGTCAGAACCAATTCTGTATGATCAATCGGCATCAATCTCCGCTTCGGCTAATTACCTGGTGGATCTGCGCCAGATGTGGTCAAAGTTGCCCGATCCTCGTGCCAGCGCCCGTACTACAGAGGATGAGGCAGCGGAGTTTTCTCTCTCTAAGAAGAAGCCATGGAAGGGTATTGGCAACAAGTATGGCGAGAGATATCACTTGTCTTTGGTCTCTCCCAGTATTGTACCCAACTACTTCCCTACCATCCGCGTGGTTTCCTACAACACGGAGGGTCTTGATGCCCCGTTGTGGAGGGATGCGGGTGAACCATCTATTGCGCAAACTAGAGCCTTTCATCGGTTAGAATCTGTCAGCCTTGATAACATCGAGGATGAAACTGCCGATGCGTTAGCTCGCAAGAAGAAACACAAAAAGAAGAAGGGAAAGAAGGGCGACAAGAAACATAAAGATCCAAACCTCATCATCCCCGAGCCACCTACTAAGGGGACACCGCCTGGCCCAGCCTATTCAATGCAACCACTCACCTTTACTGGCTACGTCCAGTACTATGCTAATCTCACCAACCTCAACAACAATATTAAGATCGAGCAAGACGATATTGTGGATGGACATACGCTGGAGCTCCGGACTGTCGATGACGAAGACGAATTTGATGCGGAATGGCGCTCTGGACCTCACAAGGGCAAGAAGCTTCACAAGGATCCTAAACACAAGCCATTTGCGTTCGAGGTAGAATACAGTACTTTTACTGATAAGGTATACAAACTTAAGGACTTGACGGTCAAGAGCTACCTCAAGTTAGCATACCGGATGGGCCAGCACAAGAAGGGCAAGGGTCTTTTCACATTAGACGAGGATGGCCACCAAAAGGTTCTTGGAGATGTGGGTGACTCTGAGTACGATGTTGAAAACGACAGTGATCTCGACGACGAGGACGACTTCGAGGGTTATGAGGATGATGTCGAAGATATGGGCAAAAAGAAGAAGAAGAAAGGCAAGAAGAACAAGAAGAACAAGCCATGGAGGCAGTTCCTGAAATTTGCATTTGTCAAGACTCTTGATAAGAAAAAGATTGACGGTATGGATGAGTAGATACGGTTTCATTTAGCATTTACATGGTAAGCATGGCATTTTTGATGGATTGATTTAATTGGCAACAAATGAAGTTATTATTTTCTTTGAATGAGATGATATTTTTAACACGCTGAACGACAAGATACATAATACATGGTGACCTCTATGAGAGATTTTAGTCGGAGAAACCCTCCCATTCATCTTCTTCGCCTTCTTTCTCTTCCTTGTCATCTTCGGCATCGTCCATTTCCTCGTCGGACGAACTATCCTCGGTCTCTTCCACATCATAGGTACCGGAGATATCCCACCGGTCACCCTTAGCACTACGAGACACATACTTGACAAACTTCAAGATACCACCATCACGGAGAACAATAGACATCTTGTTCCACGTCGCTGGCTGGAAGAACAGAATGTTGTCGTCCTCCGAGCTAGTCTTGTAAATAGCAGCATCTTCATTACCATCATCGTCACCGGCCATGTAAACTTCGTGACCACCGACATCAACCTCCTCTTCTGGGCTTGGCGTAGGCGACTTGGCCTGGCGTTTCTTGGAAGTTTTGGTCTCTTCTTCCTCCGAATCATCGTCATCCTCCTCATCCTCCTCATCGGCACCCCATCCAGGAGTTGGCGTCAAACCAAGGTTAACCTCCAGTCGTGGCTTGCCTTCGTATCCAGTAGCCAATGTGTAATCCAAGCCCTTGCGGAAACGACGAGCCAGGAGATGTTCCGTCTTGATAGAGGTACCGGTGACAAGTTGCAACCAGCGGTGGAACTGGCGACTTGGGAGGAAGACGTCGAGAAGCTCGGATAATGGCGTTGAAGTGTCCTTCGCCTTGCCCTTGCCCTTACCCTTCTTGGTGTCTTTGGCGACGGAAGTGGGTGTTTGGTAGAGGAAACGGTGCTTGTGAGGTGGGCGGGCAACCTTCCATGGGGTGGTAGACTCAATGGTGTCAGAGGAGTCGGGGAAAGAGGCGGCATCGTCAGCGGCGATCTGGGTGCGGAGGGCTTCGGCGTAACGGGGGGCGAGAATGTCACCGATGGTGATGGTGCTGTTCTCCTTGAAGTGGTCCTTCATCTGACCAATCATGTCAGGCGTCAGATAGGTTGGTGAGAGATACTTGAGCAAGAACTCCAAATCGTCCTCTTCCCAATCATCCAAGCCATTCTGGTCAATCGGCACAGGCTCAATGATGGGTGCATCATACTGATCGGGGTTACCCTGCAGTTGCATAAGACCACTACGCTCCTGGAGCTTCTCCTCCGCTCCGGGGACGTAGCCGTCCTCACCCTTTTGTGGAATGTGGAACCAACCGGAAATAGCCATGCGCACACGACCACCCTGGGCCTCCAACTCAGCGGCACTCTCCGCGTGGTAAACCTCCTCGACATCGTGGAAACTCTCACCGGGCTGTACGGCAAAAAAGGACAACTGGTTCCATGCGGGAGGAATAACCTTGACGACATCTGGATGGGGAGTGCGCGCAATAGCTCCAGAGGCGGCATCCTTGGTCTCCTTAACGGGGAAGAGACGCAGAGCGCCACCCCACTCGGCCTTCCATGGCGTATCAGGGTCCGTCAAGTAGAGAATGTAAGAGACTTTACGCGAGCCAATGACGTCGTCGTGACAAAGGAGGAAACACCCGGGAGTATAAATGTTGATAGCCATATCCGTCTTACGACCCGAGAGGGCACCACAGCCGGTGATTTTGCTGACATAGTCACGGAAAGCTTGCGAGTAAATGCCATCGCGCAACTTGAGCAACGAGGGAAGTTTGCCAAGAGCTTCCGCATCAAGACCGTCGAGATTGGCGAGATCACCGGACTGGTGGATCTTGTAGATATCGGTTTCCTTGGGTGTGAAGGAGACGTTTTCGCGGATTTCGGAGCGCACGGAGCGCAGAAGGTCGTCGTTGACCAGCTCGTGAATCACGGCGTGCTTGTAGGGAGACGAAGTAGCATATTGCTCGGTGTATGAGGTGAGAACAGAATCGTCGAAGAGACCGGCGCGGAAACGGGACTGCGCTTCCTCGGCGGTGAGAGCTGGCAGACGGTACTGTTAGTTGTTGAAGAGGTGGAAATTCCGGGGTACGGAACTTACCGGAGGAGACGGAGCGGCGCTTCAGCGTCTTTTTCTCGATGTTGGTGGAATCGGCCTTGCGCTTGACTTTGCCCATTGTTTCGATGGTTTTTTGAAAATTTGGATATGGGAGGAAAAGAAGGAAAAATGCGGATTTCGAAATTTACAAGCTTTTCTTTACGGATCCCGCCTGGGTCGATTTTACCGGACGATCAGACCATCCGCTGCATGCCGAATCCAAAATCGTGAAATTTTTTGCGGGTCCGATCCGCTGATAAGATTATCGGAAACCGATCTGAAAGCTACATGCATACGTCACTGCATATTGACCAAAATGCGTACAACGAAAATATCCGAAAGTTCAGATAGAGGAAACAGCAAACAAGTCTATTAGAAATGGCAAACGCAATTGAATCCTGTGGATTTGGTTTTCTGGTATTATGAAATCCCATTTACAGGCACTTCTGCACCGCAGTGCGGAGCAGCGCAATCACCTCAGCGGGATCCTTTGCGCCAAACACTGCGCTACCAGCAACAATGACGTTGGCGCCAGCGTCAGCGGCCTGATCAATGGTGCCGGGGCCAAGACCGCCGTCAACCTCAATGTTGAGTTCGGGGTACTTGGCGCGCAGAGCCTGGACCTTGGGAAGTTCGGAAGCCATGAACTTCTGGCCGCCGAAGCCGGGCTCGACGGTCATAATGAGGACCATCTGTGTGATATCACGTGATTCATTAGTATATGTGCGTTGGGGTTATGAGTAGGGTTATTTCAAGAGCCAGAGCGGGGATGGGTGATGACTTACATCAGGACGCTCGCTTTCGTCGGGGTTCTCGAGAATCTCCCAGAGAACATCAACACTAGTAGCAGGCTTCAAAGCAATACCAGCAAGAAGTCCCTGCTCATGAATGTACTTGATAAGGGCCTTGGGGTTGGTCTTCTCCTCCGTCTTATCTTCGGGGTTCTCGGCATTGGAGGAAAAGGCAGCTTCGTAGTGGAAGCAATACAGATCGCAGCCAGCCTTCTTGAACTCCTTAACCCACTTCTTTGGCTCGGCAATCATCATGTGGCAGTCAAAAGTGCCCTTGCCGTGCTTCTCCGTGGGANCCTTAGGGAGTTCGGAAGCCATGAACTTCTGGCCGCCGAAGCCGGGCTCGACGGTCATAATGAGGACCATCTGTGTGATATCACGTGATTCATCAGTATATGTGAATTGGGGTTATGAGTAGGGTTATTTCAAGAGCCAGAGCGGGGATGGGCAATGACTTACATCAGGACGCTCGCTTTCGTCGGGGTTCTCGAGAATCTCCCAGAGAACATCAACACTAGTAGCAGGCTTCAGAGCAATACCAGCAAGAAGGCCCTGCTCGTGAATGTACTTGATAAGGGCCTTGGGGTTGGTCTTCTCCTCCGTCTTATCTTCGGGGTTCTCGGCATTAGAGGAAAAGGCAGCTTCGTAGTGGAAGCAGTACAGATCGCAGCCAGCCTTCTTGAACTCCTTAACCCACTTCTTTGGCTCGGCAATCATCATGTGGCAGTCAAAAGTGCCCTTGCCGTGCTTCTCCGTGGGAGGCTTGACGTGCTTGCGAATCTTGGTGACGACTGGGGGTCCGAAGGTCAGGTTGGGGACAAAGTGGCCATCCCTAGATATGATGTCAGTGGCGTTCCGGTTGGATATTTCGGAGCTTACTTACATGATGTCCACATGCAGCCAGTCGGCGCCCTGCTCGATAGTGCGAGCGCAGTCGGCGCCAAGATCGGCAAAGTCGGCCGACAGGATTGACGGGGCAATAATGGCAGAGGGAGGCATGGTGATTAGTGTTTAAATGTACTGTATAAAACAAAATATTGGTAAATCTCTTGGTGGTTCTATATCAAAATATCAACAAAAACATTCACATGTTTTACTTTATCAGTAAAGTGGGTCAGTGGTAACTGCTTCACTCAACGTTGAGCTCTGAGTTCCGTCTCACCAAGTTACGTAGGGTTAAATGGAGCTTCCGACCCACATTCCGGCCCTGCACGTGATATACCGTAGCTGAAGTTTAATTAGCACCAGTCAGTCTCATTCGCACACCCGCTAAAATACCCAAAGAAGTCGAATCCCAAAATTTCGCGAACCTTTTGGTCAGTAAGCGAAGCGCATCAATAGATTGCACCCAACTTTCTCATCCGCAATTCCATCATTCCGTACACAATCACCAACCATATCGCACTGCATCGGCTGCTATATTGTCATTAATTTACCTGACACATAAATTCATCACTGAGTTTGAAGTCGCTGCCACTTTTCTCACGACCCTCATCTATAACGTCATCTACAAAAAGCCTAATCGCAACATCAAATTCATCATCGCGTTAACGTCAACAACCTCGATCCAAAAACCTTTTTCACAGCATCACATTCAACCTATCGCATAATTTTCAACATAGTAACCATGGCAGATTACGGATACTCCAATGGCGACGACGAGAGTCTGGAGCTTAGAAACCTCAAATCCGAAGTAGTAAGTATCACATGTCTAAAGCAGCTACCATGTTCCCAACCACTGACTGGACACTCCTCATTCATAGGACCTCGACCCCGACAACTATGAGACTTGGGAAAAGTATGTCCTCGCCACCGAGCACCAAGGCCCTCTGAACAGAAACTCTAGCCCGAGCGCCATTGCCGCTTTCCGTGCCGCCTACGATGCTTTCCTCACAAAGTTTCCGTTATTCTTTGGCTACTGGAAAAAATATGCCGATAAGGAGTTCAACATCGCCGGCCCAGAAGCTGCCGAGATGGTAAGTTGCACGACCTTTCCTGTTGTGTGCCTGTGCCGTGCTAACCCAACCCTTAGATCTACGAGCGTGGCTGTTCCAGCATCACCAACTCAGTTGACCTATGGACCGAGTATTGTGCGTTCAAAATGGAGACGACCCATGAGCCACAGTCGGTCAGAGAGTAAGTCATATACCCGATGGACCTTGTGTTCCCCCTATCCCCATCAAAGTCCGTCTTCCAATCTCCTATGGCCTTGTCGCTGGACGTGTTGTCTGAAGAGACAACGTCTTATGCTTCAAGGTCTTGTTGAACTCAAGTCATAGTTTGCCCCCATCTAGACATCGAGTACCATCGAACCACAGCACAACCGGTCCCCTCGTTATTTTGCCACCTTCGATTCGACTGTTTCCGAACACTACTGTGTGGTAACTATTCTTTATTCCATTTCCGTATCACGCCATTGTCAGTTTTATTGGCCGAGTTTGTGTTGTTGCTACCAACCCGAGACAATCTTGCCGTCTGCAGTGTGTCGTGCGAGGCACCATATTTGACTGCAGATCACTCGCCCACTTGTTAAAATTGCCCGGTGGTCATGGATATTGGACTGCCATCTAGTGACGTTGAACCCCCCTCCCCCCCAATGTACTTTCCTGACCCAACCAGAAGTTCTTTGCCCGGAATCGACTTGCCTGTTTGAAAATCTTAAACCACATCTGAATATGATAACTTGGGATAAACTGTCTACAACCGCGGTTACCCACGGATGTCAATTGGACTACCGGCCGTGGTATCTTGCTAAATCGTACCTACCCCATTCCTTTTCTCTCCGCACCGGTTTTTTTGCGCCGCCATTGAGTCATTACTAACATAGTATCTTTAGTTTATTCGAACGTGGTGCTGAATTCGTGGGCCTGGACTTCTTGGCTCACCCTTTCTGGGATAAGTACATTGAGTTTGAGGAGAGACAGCATGCTACGAGTAATGTCTTTGCCATTCTCAAGCGTATCATTTATATCCCGATGCACCAATATGCACGTTACTTTGAGAAATTCCGCGCTCTGTGTGAAGCGGTACCTCTCGACCAGCTGGTCGATGAGCCAACCCTGTCCCTGTTCAAAGAGGAGATTGGGCCTAAGCCAGATGTGGAGGTAGAACATCAGGTTCGTGTTAAGGCAGATGCCATGTACTGTGATGTCTTCACGCGGACACAATCCGAGACAACTAAGAGATGGACATTTGAGGCCGAGATCAAGCGGCCCTACTTCNCGGTACCTCTCGACCAGCTGGTCGATGAGCCAACCCTGTCCCTGTTCAAAGAGGAGATTGGGCCCAAGCCAGATGTGGAGGTAGAACATCAGGTTCGTGTCAAGGCAGATGCCATGTACTGTGATGTCTTCACGCGGACACAATCCGAGACAACTAAGAGATGGACATTTGAGGCCGAGATCAAGCGGCCCTACTTCCATGTTACTCCACTCGAGCACCAGCAACTTGGAAACTGGAACAAATACCTGGACTTTGAGGAAGCCGAAGGAGACAAGACTCGTATCATCGCGTTATACGAGAGATGTCTCGTCACATGTGCCTACTATGATGAGTTCTGGTTCCGGTACACAAGATGGTTGTCAACGGTGGAGGGCAAGGATGAGGATGCGCGGAACGTTTATCTGCGGGCATGTACCCTTTTTGTCCCTGTTAGTCGCCCCGGCATCCGGATTCAGTTTGCCTACTTTGAGGAAACCCATGGCCGTGTCGAGATGGCCCGGGCCATTCACGAGAGTATTCTGATCAAGATTCCTGAGTGTGTAGAAGCCGTTGTATCATGGGCACACCTTGAGCGTCGTCAAGGAAGTCTCCCAGCGGCGATCTCTGTCATTGAGAACCACATTAACACATCCCCCATTGACGTATACACCAAGGCGGCTCTGGTGACTGAGTGGGCGACGTTGCTTTGGAAGTCCAAGAACGCCCCAAAGGAGGCTCGTGAACTTTACGTGAGCAACGTCACCAACTACAGTGATAGCCGGGTGTTTTGGGAGAAGTGGATTGACTTTGAGCTCGAGCAGCCAATGGGCACAACGAAAGAGCAGGCCGACAAGATCAAACAAGTGTTTGATAAGTTGCGTTCAAAGGGTAGAGTGTCAGACTCCATGAAGCGGAAGTTTGTACAGAAGTATCTGCATCATTTGCAGACACGCGGCGGCAAGGAAGCCATGCAGAGATACCTTGTTGTAGACCGAGAGTTTTTTGGGTAAGTCTACTGCACAGCCAGAAGTTTCTAGAACGTTTACTAACCCAGTTTGCAGACCGGCATCGGTCGCCAAGACTCACGCGTCCGCAAACAACGGCAAGAAGAATGGAACGATGGACGTTGACGAAGCAATGAAGCGTCGTTCGGAGGGTGTATTTTACAACTACTACGAGTTCCATGAGTTCACCGATGGTACGGAGCCAGGATTGGCTGCGTTTGAGTAATACGGCCAGGGAAAGTTGGGGATTGTTATATGTAGATTTTTTCATGTGCTCTGTGCTTTTTCATCGTCATCATATAGATTTTTCGTTTCATCATACATTTCTAGAATCAGTGAAGACCTGTCCGGACTCGGAGTATAGTTGACTAGACTAGTNCCGATGGTACGGAGCCAGGATTGGCTGCGTTTGAGTAATGCGGTTAGGGAAAGTTGGGGTTTGTTATATGTAGATTTTTTCATGTGCTCTGTGCTTTTTCATCGTCATCATATAGATTTTTCGTTTCATCATACATTTCTAGAATCAGTGAAGACCTGTCCGGACTCGGAGTATAGTTGACTAGACTAGTCTGTGATTATGTTTATATGACGAAGAAGGGGGGTGTGCCAAGTCTGAATCAATAAATTGAATATTTAGCAATTCGGTTCGCTCGCCGAAGTACCTTGTCACTAGAAAGCATTTTGATTTTCCGTTACGTGATGGTGAGCCTTGGTGGGTTTGTAAAGAGGCCCACGGATGCTATGAATGACTAGGCCCCAAGTCGCGGCGATGAGCGAATTAGTAATTACGGTGGCGCATGACGAGGCGCTTGGTAAGAGAATGTGAATGAGGAAGGGGTTTTCGGATGTCGGATAAGGGAGGATTTAGTAGGATTGGCAAGTGGAGTTATTTGTGGGGCAGACTCGGATGTTAGCCGGTTTGATGGGAGATTGCGGAGATTCAAGTGGATTACGAGGGATCAAGACGATTGTTATTGAGGTCGGTGAATGGAGTTTTAATAGAAAAATGGATGAGGATGGAGGAATAAAGTGGATTACGGGAAAATATAATGGAGCACAATGAGGTAATCGCGCTGATATGGTGAAGAAAAAATGAGTTTGTCGTTGAAAAAAGGTCTTGGAAGATAGCATGTGAAGGAGCTAGGCAAAGTTGAAGCCCTAATTTAGGCCCGCGGACATCCACTAGACTGGGACAGGAAACCACGGCAAACGGCCATCATGACGGATCACCCCTTGGCAGTTGCGCAGGAGGGGGGAGAACTTGATAACGGCAATTGTAAGCTTGGTTTATAGCAGGGGAAGATGTTATGCAGGCTGTGGAAGAAGAAGAAGGGAAGGGGGTTTGTAGACTGCGACATATGCGGTATGTACATACATACGCACACATGTATACTATGGGAGGGACCGTCGGAAACCGGCGAGAAGCCTGAGAGTAAGCGGGGTGATGGGCGAGTTCTACTTAGGTTACATAGCTACCGACGTTCCCAATCGCCATCGCATCAGTAAAGCACACATCCCATGCCCGGGGTCTTTGAAAATCAGGTGTGCACAAGGCGCAGGGACGTGGACTGTTCAACGTAGACAGCAATTGGCCAATCAGAAAACGGCCATTTGTGGACTGGTGGGGCTACAGGGATACATGGAGTTGGAGCTAGGATCTTGGAGATAGCGAAGGAGATATTCTTTTTGGCTTACGGTCTGACGGCACTGTAGTTATGAGGGAGGGAGAGTGTTTTCTTTTTTCGATTAGCGCTTGTGTATTCACTGGCAAGTTCAGCGGACACCGGACGGGCTTGGAAACGGCAGATGTGAACGCCGCGCATGTGGCGATTGCGGGGAGTGTGATGGAAAGGCGACGTACATACATATGTACATGATACCATGCACCGCGCGCCAAAAGCTACTGAAACAAAGAAGTCCAGTAGAACAAACTTAATCTTCTCCTACTAACCAAAAACCCAACTCACGCGCCTTTTCGCTAATACCCCACCTTGGGCTGAATAACTCTTGGGCCATGACCAGTCTAGTTCTCTCCAATACAGACACGCCCCCCCCCCCCCCTTGGTCTTGGCCATTTCCACATGCCCTTTGTAGAGCTTCAGGAGCACAAGTCTAGGCAAGTTCCCTATCAAGGTAGTTTGTGTGGGCTAGGCGGTAGTTTCCCTGGGTGGTGGTTATTAATGTTTCGTGGTGCCGATTCTTGGGGGCTCCATTGGCTTCTAGGTTAGCGAGTATATAAGGAGGGGAGTTCCCGCGTTTTGTGTAATGGTCTTGTGTTGCTTGTTCTTTATCAACTTCTA
Organism: Huntiella omanensis; assembly: GCA_000833645.1. NCBI lineage: Eukaryota > Fungi > Ascomycota > Sordariomycetes > Microascales > Ceratocystidaceae > Huntiella > Huntiella omanensis. Next base: position 45,779 of record JSUI01006452.1, read on the forward strand.
TTTCTGAGTAGATTTGTTATATTTGCCAGTTTTGTTGAATCTTCGTCATCGTGAGTTTACGCCCGTTAGAAATTGTACCTACAGTTTTATTGTGTCCTATAGCCTTATAGAATTTGATGTACTAACAACATTGTCCTCTTTAGATGTCCACCATCATCCCCCGCATCGCCCGCCAGGCCGTCCGTCCCACCACCCGCCGTGGCCTCGCCACCATCCCCCGCGCCATCCCCCGCACCTCCCGTTTCTACTCCACTGAGGCTCCCAAGTCCGAGCCCCCCAAGTCCTCGTCCTCCACCCCCTTCTTCATCGGTGGTGCTGCCGCCCTTGCCGGTGGTCTCTACTGGTACCTCCAGTCTGGTCCCACCGAGCCCAAGAAGCGCACCCAGGCCGACTACCAGGCCGTCTACAACGAGATTGCCGCCCAGCTTGTCGAGAAGGATGACTACGACGATGGTTCCTACGGCCCCGTTCTCCTCCGTCTGGCGTGGCACGCTTCGGGTACCTATGATAAGGCCACCGGCACCGGTGGTTCCAACGGTGCCACTATGCGTTTCGCCCCCGAGTCTGGCCATGGTGCCAATGCCGGTCTTGCCGCTGCTCGTGACTTCCTTGAGCCCGTGAAGCAGAAGTTCCCTTGGATTAGCTACTCTGATCTTTGGATTCTCGGCGGCGTTTGCGCCATCCAGCAGATGCAGGGCCCCATAATTCCCTACCGTCCCGGCCGCACTGACGGTCTGGCTGCTAACTGCACCCCCGATGGTCGTCTCCCTGATGCCACGCAGGGTCCCCGTCACCTCCGTGACATCTTCTACCGCATGGGTTTCAACGATCAGGAGATCGTTGCTCTTTCCGGAGCTCACGCTCTTGGTCGTTGCCACACTAACCGTTCCGGCTTCGATGGTCCATGGACCTTCTCGCCTACTACCCTCACTAACGACTACTACACTCTCCTTCTGAACGAGAAGTGGCAGTGGCGTAAGTGGGAGGGCCCCAAGCAGTTGGAGGATAAGGGTAGTAAGTCTCTGATGATGCTTCCTACTGACTACTGCCTGATTGAGGACAAGTCTTTCCGGCCGTGGGTTGAGACCTATGCTAAGGATAACGACAAGTTCTTTGAGGACTTTGGAAAGGCTGTTCTGAAGCTGTTTGAGCTTGGTGTTCCATTCAAGGCTGACCAGACTGAGAGAATGGTCTTCAAGGTTAGCGAGTAAGCTTTCACGGTGTAGTCATTTCCTTTGTCATTTTGGTTTTTGTTTTAGAGGTGTAAATACCCGCGTCTGCCACAGTCAGATGAGATGATGCAAGCATAGCAGAGAATAGAATTGAATATTTTTTGAACAAATTTGATGTATAGTGAAAAAAGAAAAGAGACGAATATATAATGATAAATCCCTGTAAACTATACCCAGGCAAGTATATAGCCACCAGCCAGCCCAAAAACAGAATGAGAAACCCGTCAAAATAAAAACAAGACATTATCAAGTAAAGCACCAAGGCAGAATAGGAAAAAAAACAAGACTTTGGCCAACAAGCCATACCGACCAAAGTAGAGAACCAACGAATGAGAGAAACTAATAACCAAGACAAAATAGGAAATATACAAAGCGCAAAAGCGCGGTAATTGGCGCAAACCAAAGAAAATACAAAGGGGAATCAGAAGAACAAAAAGAGAGCACACAAAAACTAAAGAAAGACGAAAAGCAGAAAGCCGAATCAATACCACCCAGGTCTGTCTCCGGAAGCGTTATTTCCGGGGTAGATACTAGTTCCGGAACCCGGAGACTGTTGATTTCCTTGGCCGGTCAAGGGCGGTAACGGAGCCGGAGACCACATTGTCGAGCCACCAGTGGATGGGGGCGGGTAGTTATAACTTTGTTGTGCTGGAGTCGCGCCCGGCGCAGACGATGCAGGTAACGGGAGGTCTATGACATCACCAAAAAAGCAGGGACAGAGAGGTCAGTTGAGGTGTTCATGGGGGACAAGAGGATTCGGGGAACCAGGGAGTTGGGACAAGAGCACAGCATTTTTCGGGGGCCTGTTGTTGTTTTCAAGTTTTTTGCGCATTTCCGGAGACCAAGTTGTGGCTGCTAGCTAAGCCCCCACATCTTCGCCATTATACATTTTGCAATCATTTTTTTCTTCTTGCTGTATTTCCTGCTACCCAGCCCCCCTTATCCCAACACACGACGCACCCGTCTACTGAACTATACCTCTAATAGACGCCGGATTGGGTGCCTGCGCCGGCATTGTCTGTGAATACGGACCGGCCGACATCATCATTGGACTCGGTGTAGCTATGCCACTCGAGCCGATGTGCGGGGACTGTGTTGACCTAGAAGCTCCGACAACGGGGGCCAATACCGGCATAGGCTCAATGGCTTGTGGTTGTGGTTGGCTGAGAGTCGATGGTGGCTGCTCATGTGGCCGTCTCCACATCTCTGTGACGTATGAATTCCGGGCGTTCCGCTGGTTGGTGATGGACCGGCTATAATCGGCCGTCTGTTGCTGGTGTGTTTGCATTTCGCTAATATGCGATGGTCTGGACTGATCGTGGAAGGCAGGGCCGGCAATCTCGTGGCGAGGGGCGCTCTTAAGCAGACCGTTGTACTCACGACGGTCGCTACCCATATCAGGGTTCATCATCGGGGCCATCAATGTTGTATGGTCGTAAATGGAACCCATTGGCGGCATATGCATTGGTTGCGTGTAATCGGTGTGGGGGTGGAAGTGGTGCGTTTGCCCATAGCTCATACTGGCGTGGCCCATGTTGGCGGGGTGCCCCATCATCAAATGTTGTTCATGAGTAGCCTGAGCAACTGCGGCCTGGGCAGCGGCAGCAGCAGCAGCAGCGTCGGCGCGAGCCTTTCCGGCACCAGGACGCTTGTCGCCAGCCATGTCGTTCTCGGTGAAGCCCTGCTTGCGCGCCTTGCTCTCCCAGTAGTCGTCGCGTACTCTGCGGCCATCGCGGATCACACGGCTACCAAATTGGCGGAACATAGAGCGGGCGGTAACAATGGCAATCTGACGCGAACGGTATGAAAAAGGAATGATGTTTTGTTGCACGAGATCCTCCTTCTCAACTTGATTGGCGATAATTTTGAAGAGCGAACGGTTTTTGTTGAATAGAAGGTAAGAATCGCGGTAACCGAGGACACGCGCGCATTCCGTCGCCAACATGAAAAGTTTGTCACCGCGGTTCGGTACGCGGAAGGTGTGGCATTTGTATTCGCGTACATCACCAGTTAATGTGCCATTGGCCATAATCTTTTTTTCGCCAGCCTCGTCAATCTCGCGCGGAATGTACTCGTCGCCAGCAGGGCAAAGTTGATCGGTGGTGTGGTCGCGGACGGTCGGCAGGGCTTTGAGAGTCGACTTGGGCTTAGGCGGTACAGGCGCCATCTTGGCGGCGGGCATGTAAGTGGTGGGATGCATGTATGGTGATGGTGCTGATGCAGCAAGAAGGTGCGACTTAGGCCCGCCGTGTGGGTAAAGATTCATGGGCGGTATAGCGGCGTACATGTTGGAATGTTCGGTGTAATGATGTTGGCTAGTGGGCTGATGCGCGTCAGATGTCGCAGTGTGAGCCTTCATTGAAAAGGGAGATCGAGGATTTCGGGGGTCTGAGTCGACAAACTGCGACGTGTTGTCGATAGACTGGTCAACTAAAAAGCGAAAGGAAACGTCAATGTTAGTGGATTTGTAGTCTAGCGTGGAAGCTGAAGAACAATGCGGGCTTTTTTTTCCCTCCCAGCCAATTCTCGGTGCGCGCTGACTTTGCTTGGCAAGCGCAAAGGAATTCCACCAGGCTTTGGAGCTGTTTTGAAAGCTCTGACCTGCCAGACCGAAGGAGGGGAAAACTAACGACAGGGTGTGCACGGAGTCGTAGTCAACCAATGTCAAGAAGCGTAACGATTGGACTTCCGCTAGGATTGAGCGGACGACCGACGACCGGGGGAGGAAGCTAATCGGACATGACGGACTTGGGCCGGCCAGCAATCTTTGCAATCATGGCAGTGCAGTTCAATTGGCCCGGGTCTCCGCAGCATCGACAACAGCATGAGGTGAGATGGAGACTGCGTGCGAGCTGTCCCCTTGGTCGAGCATTACTGGCTGCACTAGAACAAGCCAGCAAGCCATCCAGCGTTGCAGTGCATGCTGCAGCAATGGTGCACAACAGACAGAGAAGAAGCTGTTACACTGGTGGATTGTGGGAAGGTTTGACAACAGCAAACACTGAAAGTCGTAGCATTGGCTAGAGATAGAAACTCACTCGAGTGTAATAATATTCGGAGGATGATGATGGGATAGGATAAGAAGAATAAGAAGGAAGAAGGAAATAGTGGTCTGACTGAAGCTGCATATTAAACCATGGCATGTGAGGCACTTGGCCACAGTGCAAGGTTAGAGGTTAGTAGTGCAGGGAATGAACCCAGCAGCACGGGCAGTCACCATAGTCACGGGTAACGGCACTACCGGATTGGCGGACGAAGAACCCGGGACGAACCGAGTAAAGACGATGAAGATGGTGGGTAAGAGTAGGATGGGAAGGTGTGTAGAGTGAATCGAAAAGGTGGGCAGGAACAAACGTAGTCACAAGATCCCTCGCAACAAGAGTGATGTTGGCTAAGCACGGCCACATGTTGACAACAAGAAGAAAATACACACCAAGAGATGGAGTCTGGTTATCGGTAAAGGCCGCGGCGTTGACGGACTCGCCAGACACGCCATTTAACAAGTGACCGGTAGGAGTGTACATGTCGATATAGTAATGATGTAAAGGTCGATATGGCTTTGAGTGTCTGTATAGGAAGGACTTCCGAGGCAACAACGATAAAAAGGAAATCAAGACTTGAGACGGGAAGCAAAGAGGAAATACTCCAACGTCGCTCGGGTAGGATGCAAGGAGAAAAAACGGCACCGACCGACAAGCTAGGAAGGAGGTTTAGAAGAAGGGCTGTCTCTTGTGTAGATTGGACGGGGCGGTGGTCTTTTTGGGTAGCTGCCCTTTCTGGCGGCGCAAGTGACAAGATGCGCATGCAACAAAGGTTGTGCGGCTGGAAGGCAAGATTGTGCCTTGCTTGTGGAGGTAATCACAGAAATCACAGAGGTGTATGTGAATGTGGTGGGAAGGACGAATAGTGTGGAAAATGGCAGGCTGGGTCTGGCCTTTTGTGTACTTTGTCTCCATCTCGGCGGCCGGGGAAGGTGGGAACACAAGGACCCATAAGAGGGAGGGCCGCCAGGTTTAAGACTGTCTGCGAATGTGACGGGAAAGACCAGGGTGAATAGATGGAGCCCAGAGTGAGGAGAGGCGGGAAAGGACTTCCACAAACGAATTATATGCATGTCAGACTCGAAGAGAAAGGAAAATAGCCACTCAGCTAGAGAAACGAGTCACCGGATTCCCGTTGGCGTGACGAGCAGGGGGTCAAGACGGGGAAGGCAAAGAAAGTCAAGACAAGACGGAGAAGACAAGCGCGTACACACGTAAAAGTAGATAACGTACGTAAAAGACGAAAGGGGATATTGGAAACAGAGTATACAAAGAACAGTAGAACAACAAAGAACTTACCAAAGTATGTGACGGATGGTTGGAAGAGCTGTGACGGAATCACCAGCTGCATGTATTTCCAAAAGCAATATAGCCGGTCCTGACGAAAGAAAACTCGGCTGCAAGACTGGACGAGTTTGGGTGGAGCGCAGGAATTGCGAGTGGGTGTGGTTGTGTCGATGGGGCTAGCTAACCAAAAAGAAGCAACCGATGGCGAGCCAAAGTGATGTGACGAGACACGCAGCAAGCAACAGGGATTTGATAATATTGGGTGGGTAAGAAGAAAATAAAGAGGCGAGATGGTGGTTCGTAGTGGTGGTGGTGCTGATTCTGCTGATTCTGCGGTTACTAGAAAATAAGAGAAACGAAAAAAGAGGTGTGTCGTTCAGCGCGGGGGAAGGCGTTGACGATTGTGGTTGCTGATGGTCTAAGAAAAGATGGATGGTGTGGTGTGGGTTGTGTGCTGAAGTGGCGATAAAGACAAGTAAAAAGAAGCAACTTCGGGCTTTTAAGAAAAGTCAAAGGAAAATAAGGAAATCACAGCCAGTGTAATAAACGATATAGCAAGACCAAGTGGCGGTTGGATGTGTCCAAGAACGTCGGTGATGGGTCTATATACACAGATATAGAACAGATATAGACGTATAAATGATGAATATATGTAGATGTGTAAAGTGGCAAACCAAAGTACGAGCGGGTGGGTTATGGCTCTGCAAGATCTGAGTGTTGTTGCGTTCTTCCTTCAGATTATTCCTTCCTGGTGGGAGAGAATGCGCGATGCTCTTGTACTTGTATGAATCGCGGCCGATTAGCCTTGGACGAGTGAGTCCATGTCTGTGGACGTCCAGTGGAGCACTGGCCAAGTAGAATCGATAAAATCGGTCATTTGTTTTGACCCTGTAATAATGGTCTCATTTTATTAACATTTATATATGTCCGTGATTTAATCATATTTATTCTTTACCATAACATTTTATCGTATTTATTAGAATTTCAAAGTCATCTTCTTTCATCAGTCATTGACCCATCAACCCCCCTCATTACTTTATCTACATACACAAAATCTTCATACCTGGGAGTAATCACCTCGGGCTATCTTAAAACGCCCTTGTCTACCGGCCGGGCTTCACTTTTCCGATTCCCGGATATAAGTACGACACATATATAGGTAGGCAAATTGTATGTACATACATACACACAATTCAAAATGCTCACATCTATTCAACCACCAGTCGTCACTTACACTCAAATCTCTAGGATGGTCATCCCAGAACTCCACAGTACCCGGTAACCCGCCGAGAAGATGGTGTGCAGAAGGCTCCTTAACCGATTAACGGGTCACTTTCCTCAACTTCAAATTTGATACATATAGTGGATGGCTCATACCGAGCCATCCGGAGCAAGACACCAAGATGCGGGATTCAGGACAAAGACGTTGGGAGGGGGGCGTGGAAACCAACATATGTATGCCATGACATGACTTACCAAGGGGTGTGCTAGTAAAAAGAATAGTTTCTAACTTTGGTACACTTATTTGGTGCCGTGAATGTCATCATGTCCGCCTGACGTAAAATCGGGTTGCAGTGAACTCGCCTCAAACGGCCGCTAGTTACTGTCGTCACAGACAAAAACGCCCGTACTCAAGTATACAGTAACTCAACATACGCACAAAGATCTATACAAGAGGTCACAGGTTTCCCCGGCCGCCCGAGGATTACCCTCTACTTTTTGGGTCTGTGAAAGAAGAACCAAGACACTGTCTTCCACAGCACTGTTCTTTACACTTTACCGCTGTGCTTAGAATATCCATGTCTCTGCGCCCACCACCAGTCCTCTAGGAACGGTGTGTGTGACGAGAGACACAGGTAGGAAGACAGAAAAGAAAAGAAAGAAGAGAAACAACTTAGTTCTAACCTACCACATCGGTCCCTCTTGCTCCGTCCTTCAGTATCTGTTCGAGGCGATATGTTCATCAAAGAGGGGCGGGAACGGCTCGGTCGACGGTTTGGTGGGGTTGCGCTACAACTGTATTCTGACTTACTCACTACAACTACTACCCTCCTACAAGTAATCTGTTTCCTTACAGTCTTTTGGCTTGTGTGTTTCTCTGGCATGTTGCAGGCTTTTGACTCTCCAAACGACGAGGAATGTAAGCAGCTGATAATGCCAAATTACAAGCTGAGCCTCTCTAGTCCGACGGCTTGTCTAAAGGGCAAACGCCAACAACCACAAATGGAACGTCAATGACGTTCAAGGTTCACGTCCAACCAATGTGCATATGTATCCACCCCATGCTAAACCACTAATAAACGCCCCGTCAAGGAACCTCTGTTTTGCCGACGACGATGAAATCATAGTCCGATCCAAGCCCAACAAACCCCGCTAGCGAAGCCAGCCTATTCATATACCGACCAGTCAAGAGAGTTGAGTCAGCGGCCTGATGACGCACGTCTTGGTAAGATTTGCCAAGCCAACAAAAATGAAAAAAAAAAAAAAAAAAAAAGAATAGCAAAAAGCCCACGAAATTAATTGCGCTTTTGTACTACTTGGGCTTCTGGGCTACAATGTCCGCGACATTCCAAGGTCAAGTCACTGGCCGCCAACAGCTCCACCGTCACACGCTTGCACAAAAAGGCCAAACTTACAGACCGGCCTACATAGATCGTAAGGGGTAGTAAGGGAAACAAAACACATAAACATACACACAAAATAGTATGTACAGAAGGAGAAGCAGAGAGCAAATAAAAGTGTAGCTGCGGAGACTGGACGAGACAATCCATGGCTTTGTGCAACGGGACTTGCCTCGGTCGGTCAGCGAGCTAGTTCCTGTTAGCTTTAGTTTTCTTGACTTGTCATGCAGAACGGCATACGGGATGACGCCATGCGGCTGGGGGGAAAAGACACCAAGTTAGAGGCGTTTGTATGTGTACATAGCAAAGCCTAGAAGAAGAAAAAAAGGTAGTTTGTCTTTGACTCGGTGTCATAGCTTTGTGTTTTTTTTTTCTTGTTTCTTCTAGGTCTTGTTTCATTGGGGGCCGGACAGACGGCGTTTCGACGGACCATGACGGTGCCGTGTGTGTACTGAAGAGTGGGTGGGATTTTAGTGGGATTTTGCCGTCAGTTTGAGGCTTCTTGGTGGCTTCTAGAGCGTTTGATATTGCAGATTTCTGGAGTTTTAGTGACATCTGCACATGTCAGAAAAAATACATGTTTGCTTCAATCAAACAAATACCCACTACACAATACACAATACTACATACACCTTCTCATCTACCCAATGTGACAGGCCCAGACATATCTGATTCACCTGCATCAACTCTACGCAACCTCAATNTCCACAAAGTTAATTTCCTAGACCATGTCTCGTAGGGTTGTTTAGGGTCCCTGGACGACGTTGGACGGTGCCACAAGGAACCCAGAACAACCGACAGAGTTTCCGGGCACCGAAGGACAACGTGTAACCTAAGTTGTTTCTTGGAAATAGGCAGAAGAGAAGGAAACTACTCAACAAAAGAAAACATATCTCCAAAAAATCGGCAACGAACAGACTGGTATACTGACGAGGGAGGAAGTTGCATGTGATGAGTTGGGGTGTCGGCATTGGACGATTTGTCCGAATGACAGTGGAATGCGCCAAGCCTAAACAAGGGAGAAAAGCTTACCTGCCAGAAAACTCCCCCCAAGAAAAAGACTAAGCAAATGTGGTGTTCATCAGAGACAAACCGCCGACCGATTTACATGAAATCCAAGCTGCGTGTAACAGGTTTGTGGCCCAGACAAGGTGTTCCGCAACCCAGTAAAACCGACTTGTACGGCAGGAACCTCCCGAGCACTATCTGTTTTTTTTTCCTTCCTACATACTGCATGTAGTGGTGGCGATGGTTTTTTTTTTGCCCGTATTTTTTTTTCTCCTATCTGAAATGGAAATTTGCATCCTGCAGTATTCGGACCTTCGGCATGCACTACCGCAAATGTGAGATGGGCTGCTGCAAGTACCCAGGTAGACATATTCCCGATCTGCTCCTATGTCGAGTTTCGACTGTACATACGCACAAGTTGAAGCGTGGCGCGTTACGATTGGAAAGTGCTGCTTTTTTTTGGTGGCACCTTCCTCCGGGGTTTAGTCTTTGTTTGTTAGTCAGTGATCATATATCACAGGTTTTGTATCAACAGATGGTCCTTGTGTTGTCGGGACTAGCCATATTCAGTCAAAGTCTTTTCGAGTCAACCTTGCAAGACCTTTTTGTGGAGACTGATCGAAGATAGGGCGTAGTATATCTACACAAATCAGACATTATATGTACCGAAGAAGGAACTTCCGGCATCATGTGGTCTTTTTTTACGCCACGAGTATCTAATCCTGTCCCTCAGAAGTGGAACCTTTTATGTCATGGTTTCCGTTAACTGAAGATGCCAGAATAGTCACAAGCTCGCGAAAAGAAGAGCCACGGTTGTATATGTATCAGTGCGTGCCGGCAGGCTGACTTTTTGCGGGAGACAAAGGGACCAGCAGAGCGTGTCGGGGCCGTCGTGAGAGCTGTGAGGCGAATACAACTTGACCAACAGATGTTTGGTGCGGAATAGACGGAATAGCGGTGGGTAAATGAAGCTGATTGCTGTCAACAAAAGGCCTTTGGAGGGGCAGTATCTTTTCTTAGTGTGGGAGTCGGCGAGGAGCGAAAGCTTGTTTGTATGTTTGTGTGTGTGTGTGTGCATTTGTGTAGGTGTAGTTTGTGGGGGCCCCTGGAAGCCGCAGCCGTAGCCGCATGTTTGTCGGAGAAGTCCATCAAGACTTTAAGTCGATTAGCTTAGTTTGTATGTACTTGGAATCCCCGGCTGCCCTGAAAGCGCAGGTCTCAACTTGGCTGATACAATGAGATATAAACAATCAACCACCCCCCGCCTCCTACACCAATGTTACGCTGGCCCAGGCCCTGACAGGCGTGCAAGTTGGACTGCCAGATCGGGACAGCGCAACCGTGATAACTGTCAGTGCATTGATCAGATAACGATGGATCAACGAATGGGCCAGGGAACAAGAAACAGCTTACGTGGCTTGCAACGGGGGTAAACGGGGACGTGAGGTTGGCCATGTAGTCTTCCTGGTTGTATGAGGAAATATTGTGGCCTTTGAGATGGATATAGCTTTCTCTTGAAGATTTTGTGGTGGGTGCGTCCGACTGGACAAGAAGAGGGGTTATGACGACGTGAGATGTTGTGTACATGTGTGTACGTATATTCATGTTCAAGTTGTGTTTGTGCAATTGTTGCATGTGTTATGTGATTAGTCGCGTACTTTGGAGGTGATCTATGGCAGCGGATGAATGTATACGCCTACAATCGGGGCTACTGTCAAGCGATCTTATGGGTGCCGGTCACAATATCTAGCCTACCAATAGTCACCCTTCCCACACCACGATCCACGTTTCACCCCAGACTCGTCTGAAGTTTTGTATTCCCTTTCCGAGGATCGAAACCGGCCATCGTGAACGCGGCTTATGCAGCAAGATAAGAAAGCCATCTTTCCTCACTAACTCTTTTCAGCAAAACCTAGAAGCGACTAATTCCGAAACAGAATCCACGTCCGTGTTCACCAAACGTTGCCGGCTGGCTCGCTGCCCACAATAAGACTGAGATGGCAGGTATGATTTCCTAATCGGGCGGCGCTTGGGTCAAGTATCGTGCCCAACAAGGCAACTTAATGACACATTTTTTTTTGCTTTGCTTCTTCCTTCGAGACGGGGGGAAAGTTTGATGGATGTGGAATGGTGACATTTTCATCTTTGGGCTGAATAGACAGGCGAGATCTATGTCGATCTAACAAGACCAGGGGGCATATCTACGTCCGTAGTCGTGTGATATCATGAACTATATATATGGTGTGTGTATGTGTGTTGTAGTACATATGTATGAGTTCGCATCGTGTCAGATATTACGACTTGAATGAGTAGCAAACAAGCCACAGGAACAAACGAACGGGTGTCAAGCTGCCAGTGGCAACGGAGAAAACGAAAATAGTGAAAGATGTCTCGTGAGCATGGCTCGTTCACACAATGATTTTTTTTTCTTTTCTTTCCGAGACGACACCGAGTTTGTAGATGCTGCACTTTGACAAGCCTGACGTCTCAGTTCTTATCTTTGAGTTTTTTAGCAAACAATCCAAGATGGGTAGGTAAAATCGTGATGGGTGGAGTTGAACAATTGGTCTGTGACAGGTTTGTCTTTAACGGGCTAACCGTCAATAATGATATGTCGTGATGCAGCGGTAGGGATTTCGGTCCATCAGTTTCAACAGACATGTCGAGTTTAGCAATATCTATCCCGGTTTCAAGAAAGACACGCCGCGGAGAATTGTTGATCGGTTGAGTTCTGTCTTTGGGTTGTTGGCCATGCGTGTGCATGTGTTGAAGATAGTGCGGACATCGGATGGCGGTGTGTTGCGCTTGCGGTCGGATATGTCGCTTGTTTCTTTTGGGTATCAATATACAGGGCCATACCTTGGCATAACACCCTCTCTAAGCACACCAGTTCGGTAAATAGTTCGTGGCGATGGTGTGCTGCAAGAGATGTAGGCGTTCGTTCGTCTCCCCGCCCATCCATAATGCAAGCCCTTAAGCCACACCGAGCCTACGTCAAATCGTCGTGGTGTATTGTCCACGTCAACCGCAAGCATGAAAACGAGAATATATACGGAGTCATGCGTTATAGATCTGAGAAGTTAGGTCTTTAATGACACGGCCTCCGGAGTCGGTAGTTCACTTTAGTATCGGGCTTAGCGAGGAATATCACATCTAGACCAGTCCAAATCGGGCAAATGGCCCCAGACGTCAGGGTTTAAGGGACGAGATTGTAAGTTTCCATTTTGATTTTTTTAGACTTTTTTTGCTTGCCCAAACAAGAAGTGGAAGGAGGCGCAAGACCTTCTCGAACAAAAACAACAACAACAACAGCCATCGTGGCAAAGGAGGGATGAGAAGAAAAAGAAGGAGGAGGGGTCAGGGAGTTTTCTCACAAGGCAACGCTACATTCCCTAGATTTCCACGTTTGGCCCTGAATCTGTAGGATTAGGAGGGACGGGAAGGGTGGAGACTGGAAGGGGGCCACGNGATCTGAGAAGTTAGGTCTTCAATGACACGGCCTCCGGAGTCGGTAGTTCACTTTAGTATCGGGCTTAGCGAGGAATATCACATCTAGACCAGTCCAAATCGGGCAAATGGCCCCAGACGTCAGGGTTTAAGGGACGAGATTGTAAGTTTCCATTTTGATTTTTTTAGACTTTTTTTGCTTGCCCAAACAAGAAGTGGAAGGAGGCGCAAGACCTTCTCGAACAAAAAAANAAGGGTGGAGACTGGAAGGGGGCCGCGGTAACAGCCATAGTCTCGATAGAATGGAGCGATCAGGCACCCTAGGCCGAATAACCGTATTTACATGTTTGGAATTGCCATCACGATTCTATTCATCATAGGCATTACCCATTGCGTCATGGGATACTCGAAACTGCCAACTGACGATGTGTAGACAAAGGCCAACCGAGGGTCTGTTCAGAGTGTCTTTGTAAATCTCATTATCCTCCACTTGTTCCCAGCCCCTGTTCTCTACGTCTGTCCACGGAGACTTGATAAGCGCCATGGGCCCGAGTTGCGAATGAGAGAAAATATTGAGTTAGGAAAGTTAAATCTGGCCCGTTGTTGTATTCTTTAACGTCTACCTGAACAGCGCGAACTGTAAATCTGGCCCGGTTTCTGACGATTTTTTCGAATTTGAAGACTGGCGAGAGTCGCTTGCAACAAGAGCGGCCTTCATAGCTCAGTTGGCAGAGCGCGACACTAGTAATGTCGAGGTCAGCGGTTCAAATCCGCTTGAAGGCAGTCTTCATTTTTGCCGCGTCCTCATTTTTTCCTTTTTTCTTTTTTCTTTTTGGTCGTGTAGTTGAAATTCGGAGACAAGATGACCTCATTGATTCACTTGATATTGCAATTAATTGTCCCCATTTGGAGCTGTGACAATTCACGTTGCTCTCATGACGACCTGTTTCAGATCACACTGATGCCTGTGCATGGATGGAGATAACAATCGCGCAAGAGATGGCTACCCTGATGCTCATTTTGCGGAGAGTGGGAGACATGGACGTTCCGATCAGTTATTTCTGTATCTGTAAAGTCTATTCTTACAATCCTATAACTGCTCGATGCATTGTATGGCCGGCCGGGTGTTAACGGTGGTTGGCACAATCACAGGGGCGGCGAATAAAACCACCGGCTTCCTATACGGAATGTACACATCCTTATGGAGAAAACAAGGGAAAGAAACCCTTGAATACAGGGCGAAACTGAGAGGATAAACTTTCCGATCAAAACGACGATAAGACGATTGTTTCAAGATTGTAGATTAAGAAGCTTCGCTTGAGACTAGTTTGGTTAGCAGCCTTCGGATGGCGGATAATCAGTCAGAGAGTTGTCTCTCACGAACTCAATACATCATAATGAAGCAAACTACATGGACAGGCTAACTTGCACATCTCTATACAGTATATCCATGGATCTCACTCATGAGACAATTGGGCTAAGCGATTGTGCTTATACAGAAGCGAACGAGCCACCCTAGGGCCACATGGTGGTTCGACCAGATGGATAACCTGCTGTCATGAAATTTAGAGCACAACCTCGGATATGTCCTAGTTAGTTATGAAGTGAACGGCAGGCAAGTCAAAATGCTTGGCGTGAACTCCGATATCGAAGTCATCGAAAGTGGATACAGACGTATTCAGCGTATTGCTTTAACAACCAGAGGGTTAGGAAATGTAAGTACGTCCACACATTAAGTGGAAGCACGTATGTACGTTTAGATGTAGTGTATGGTAATGTGAGATCGGGCTGCAGCTCGTAGGTCCTGTCGATAGCCGGCGGTTTGCTACATTGGTCTTTGTGCAGGGCTCGTGACTGGATGTGAGTAACTTGGCCAAGAAGAAATCCAAAGATATGTATCTATAGTGGAGGGTATAGTAGGTTGATTGAAATGGAGGGTACCAGAAACAGAGTGGTTTCTGTTGCTTCCGTAGTTCCCAATGGGTGGGCAGTGGATATGCATGTATGTACCCGAACAAGCAAACATGATAGATGACAAGTATGTACATACATGCCTGTCATCATCCCGCTTCTCCATGCCGGAAGAAACCTCCGAATTCCTCGTCGCCACACTCTCTGTTAAGCCGTGTACGACGCAAATAGCTTCCATGTTAAGGCAACATTCCCGCCCATCCACCTCGGCAGTACACCTTCTCATTCTTAAATCGTCGTCACCTTCACTCTAGCGTGGAGAAAGAGCGATCAGGAAAATCCCGTGTGCCGTTTTGTTCTTCTACTCGGTAGCTACTCTCCCATGAAGGCGAGGACGCACTATGACGGGCTACGTGTAACGCCAGCCGTAGTGATCAAAGAAGGGTAGAGTGAAAGGAAGGGAGTGACGGATTTCTTTTCTTGAAAGCCAAGATCGAAGGGGGGCATAAGAAGAGGATGGAAGGAAGCCTTTTGCTCGGCTGCGATGAGTTGACGGGAATAAAGAGGGGATAAAAAGACTCCGATTTGTCAAAGGAGAGGTTAGGTGGAAAGTCGACGTGGGGTTCTTCCGTTTTACCTGGGCGTCTTCGGTCCCAGTGATTAGGGAACTGGCAAATTCCATGTCTGTAAGGCATGACAAACCAAGACAAAAAGCTGCCCTTTCAGATCCTACCCATTCTATACTGCATATCTCCACAAGCAAAGGCAAAGTCCCGTTTTGTTGCCGATGTCACCCTTCCCATCTGCCTAAATGGCATACACATACCCTAAATCATACTGAGAACCCTAGATATTTCCGATCCTAATTTCGACAAGGGACTGCATGACGACCCCAACACTTGTCGCACCTTCCTGCAATGCTGATGAACGGTGACCCGACGAATGTCTTGGGGCTCGGAGAATTACGTGACGCAGATTGGACAGCTAGTGAATAAGATTATGCGGTCTTGTGTTTGTATATAGGATAGCCCTCAGGTTCGCAGACATAAGTAATAACAGGTGGATAAAGGCGTCACTAAGACCAGGGAAGGCAACGCCTCTTTCCATCTTCAGCAGCAGGTCTTTCAGTGGTGGTGGTGGTGGCGGCCAGCTGATGGCTGAGTCTTGTGTGAGGACAATCTTGCTGTTCAAAAGGCTTGAATGTGTTTTTTTAGGTGACGAGGAAGAAAGGTGGAATTAACAAATTTGGACAAACTGGTGGGCTGAAATGTCTTTATTCTCCCCGGTTTGGTATACGGGAAGGTCCAGAAACTGGCTGGATATGTGGAGTGGCAGACGGCGGCGGCGGAGAGACACGGCTACAGTTTATTGAGAGTTACTAATCAAGGGAGATGACATAATAGTAGGTGGCTTCCTCTCAGGACATTGTGCCCAGGTTACACAGTGCTCGGATCCATAGGGTTCCGATGGTTGCACTAGGGTTATGCATCAGAAGTTTTATGGCGATGAGGATCTAGATATTGTGGATATTGTGGATATTGGGTGGTATTTTAGCCACCGTTGCATGAAAGACACGAGGAAATCAGCTCAAAAGAACAGCCAGAAAAGACTACTCCAAAGAGAACCGGCGTGAAAACTCGGACGACAAAACTTTCGGTAACGGCTCCCGGAAGAAGCAAAAAAAAATGACCACTTGAAGGTTCGCGATACCAGTTGAACTGGTGCATTAGGAGTCGAGCCCAATGCGGGGGTCGAACCCGCAACCTTGAGATTAAGAGTCTCACGCTCTACCGATTGAGCTAACCGGGCGAGGAGTTGTGGTTCTTGTTGAAGGTATCCCCGAAAGATCCGTTATGACGTTGCCGAAATTTCGGGCCCGGCCGACCCCGGTACCATCGTGACCCCGCACAGTCACATGGATGTACAGGGGTCTGGAAAGACGGCTATGATATCGCTGATTTGGTGGTATACTTGACAAATATCTCGGAACATATATGGAGGGGTATATGTTGATTAGTGATAAATAAGTGACTCGGCTTGATAGCACGGCTGGAAAAGAAGGTCTCACACATCACAAGCAACTANGGCCTATGAAGATCTCGGGCGAAGTCATGTTGGCGAAGTGGTGTGGCAGCTTTCTTTTCTTTCTTTTTCCTTCTTTCCCTTTGACTTTTTTGGTTTAGTCACGACGTTGGTTGACGGGCGGTGATTAGCCTAATGGGGTATACCGAGCCCGATAGAAGAGAACCCGAGGATAGGCAGGGAAGGAACAAAGGAAGAACGCAAGGGATGCAGAAAATGGCACGGTCTAACAAGTCACGCAAATCTCCACCCAACAGGACGTTAGTCGACACTTCCCGTTCCGTAATTTACTTGCTCGATCTTCGGCCGCTAGCATATGTCTGTCTGTAGGGTTGTCTGGCTGGCTGGAGGTAAAATACACGCCCCCACCCCCACTGTCCGTGTCCGCAGGTTATGCACTTGGCCAGAAGACCAAATGACCTCACGCTGCATCGGCCACTGTAACGATGGCCTCCTTTGTCCAGCCTCCAGTGGAAGACGCTCGCTTGTCTGGCTGGCTTGGTATTGTAGACTTGCATGGTGCGGGGGGAATATGGAACCCCGCCTTGGAAGTAACGCTGGCTGTTTTTTTTTTCTACTTGCTGACAGTGAGGAGGTGAAAGGATGAAAGGGAATGAAACGAAACGAACAGGTTCTGAGAATATAGACTCTTTTGGGAAATATGTCTGGATCTTCTGGAGCTCATTCTTGTCACGCCATCATCTCGGGGAAGAGAGAAATTGAGTGACAAAAGTAATGAGATATTATTGGTGAAGAATCTGGCCTTTTTTTCTTGCTTGAATTGTGTCTTTTTTTGTATGTACATATGTATGGGGGAACGAGGCCCGTTCAGCTGGCGCCACGCTTTCAGCCCACCCGAATGGCCGTAGAAGGTAATATTTAGGTGCAGGTAAGTGTCTCCATGTCTAGAAAAGACTAACACAATGGAGCGGATAGACAGCTGAGGCTCTCAGACACTGGATCCAGTCTGTGTCCTCCGTCAATATATGTGTATGTACTTACATACAGACAAGCAAGCCCATTCCCGGCTTCCGTCTTAAGCATATTTTACTCCACACACACTACACCACATCATCTTAGCACTGTCACTTTCCTCGAAAATTAGTATCCATGGTACCGCTCACTCCACGACACGGCATGTATATGCGACGGATCAAAACCGACAAACAAAAAAAGACCCATAGAAGGAAACAAAAAGAGCAAGGAAACAAGAAAATCAACGTAGCAAACAAGGTCAATGTAAGAAACCCCAAAAAAACAACACAGTATAGAAAAACATGAAAAACACCCTTCACTCAAAAGTACGCAATGCAACGTTATAAACCCTTTTCTGGTTGGTCAGCGTGTCTCCTGTCCTCTGGGTCGCCGCCATCACACAGTATTCTTTGACTTGAAACCAACGAATACCTGACTTTCCCTGCGGGCGGGTTGCCCGGTTGAAGATGGGAATTGGGGACTCTCATGATCTGTCGAGCAAGTCATCACAACGTGAACTACATTTGCTTATTTAGAGGACATGTCGCTATGTATCTAGTCATTACCATAATGTATTGGCGCCTTGGCCCGGTTGGATCATGATCACATGCAAGCCGATGTAATGGTAGCATTAGCGTTATGGTAGTTTTCAGGAAAGATAGAAACAGCCACCGCCAAACCTGCGGAAAACTGCAGTGCCGTTTCGCCGATCACCGGGGCCGATATCTTGTCCAAGACACTCCGACCCTTTGTCCGTTTGTCAGTTTGACCGTTTCTTTATATCGTATAATACATATTTTGCCAAAAACCCTGGCTGTTCAACACCGAATCCACTCTATCCCTCGTTAACCCGCCAATTATCACTGCCACTAGGTCCTTTCCTCCCAAAGTCCCGGCCAAGGCAAGTACAACTCTGTCTGCCCCACCGCCGACTCGTAACTTCCCTCTCTCTTTCTCCCCCCCACGTCAGAACCCGCCTCCTTCTCTCCTTCTTCATCCTTGTCCCTTCTACGCCCCCCTCTCTTGGGCCCAACCAAGACCATAGAACCACTGTTCATTTTTGACTTCTTCTTTAGTTTTTCTCTCTCTTTCCCTCTCTCTGCTAAGATAAGCCTTCTTCTCCATCGCTTCAACGTGCCCAAACAGGCAATTTCCTTTTTTGGGCAATTACTCTTCTTGCCCCCCCCTCCCCTATCCAATATCTGTTCTTGTTTCTTAAGGGCTACTACCAAATGGAAATGGAATGTACACATGTCTCTGTCTTTAGTCTTCTTTCTCTTGATACCTCTTACATATTGCAGCAAGTGACAAGGTTATCATGACAATTATACCGCCTCATACTAGACACATACTGTTCAAATACTTCGTCTCTTCTCTCCGCCTTCTCTTCAATGATCGACCCACTGCCCGCCCGCTTTTTGTGTGGCTTCCTGCCTAGACTCGGACGTCGTGGGCGAAAGTGCGACGTTGTGTGGACAAAGGCGTTTTGCTGGGGGTAAGAGAGGTGGGGCGCAGATGCGGGCTACTAGATGGGGTAATTTCCCTTTTCGAAAATCTTTTGTGAGATTAGGCTTTTCTTGACAAGTACATACGTATGAATATATGTACATACAGAAGCCTACGTAGACCACATCTTACTTTGAAAACGTCCATACAACTAGAACTTGTTCGTAAGAAGTGCATGTATAGGTTGGGATTTTAATCACCACCAATGTCTTGGTGTATCTAGTCCAGTATGTCTCATGGTCACTACACAGCCAATAAACATTGACTGGGCTGGACGGGAGTGGCTCACCACAAACCCTTCACAATTTGTGCCCTGGTTCTTGTGTATCTAGGGTTCTCCCGTGAACCAACATGGCGGTTGCTTCTCATGATAACATGTCACATCGCTTCTCTCGAATACCCACTTGGGGTTATTGCCACTAACAGATCACACTTCATCGTGCCCAACGTACTCAGACCAATCGAGTAAGTGCCTACTGCCGAATACCTCCGCTACAGAATCCGCCCGTCTCATCCATCATCCCTCAAGGGCCAAACTTATGCACGTTCTCCCGGGAACGTTTAGATATGTTTCTTTGTCTGCCAGGAGACTACTGCTATGTGTTGATGCATGGTATGTACAGTACCTGCTTGTTCTCTAGCTATAGGCCACAATGCCAGCCGTCCAATAGTGCAGTCATGCATTGTAACGGCAGCCTGGGCAGAAGATAAGCAGCAGGGAGTTCACTGGCTGCTGAAAAGGGCATGGCTAGGCAAAACCTGCCACAATTAACGATGCGGATCTTATAGCGACGTTCGTCAGATAGACGGACAGGCGCGAGATGGCGAGACGAGCGTTAACGGAGACTGTGGTCAAGTGGGAACTAGATGGGCATGAAGGGGGCGCATATGGATACGATGAGGGACGATGAGAAGGACGGAAACGGGACTTTGCTTGATACGGGACACGTTGCTGGGTCTTGTTGGACCTATGATTGTGGCTAGAATCTTCACGGGAGTACCAAGGCTTAGGCTCAACACGAGCACGCCAGACTCCCGTCCTACATGGCTGCGACCAGCCGGACTTAGCCGTGGCCTTCTCCTTCCTATTCCTCCTTCTCTTTACTGTCCCTCTCGTGCACTACTCCTCCGGTTCCCCACTGCCGGGTCACTCGAACTCAGCATACGCAGTGACTGCATGAGTAGTACGGTCCAGCAGTCTACGTAACAATCTCCACGCGTGCATCCGGCGACTACGATTTTNACGCCCCCTCGGTCTTTCTCACACCCTCTTGGTGGTGCGTGGAGATGGAAAGATTCATTGGTGTTGGGACTTGGTGTTCGTGGACTATTGGCCGTGATTTGTCACCGAGAGTCACTGGGTGTTTCCCCGCTCGACGATGGTCGGTTTGTTGAGGAGAATCTCGTAAGTGGAGCAAGATCACTGGCTGGGCAACAGGATGGATGGTGAGACTAGACTGATACAACGAGTTATATGCCCTCCTCTTCCAAAGCTTGTCCTCATCAGGCTAATCTCGAACTTGCACTGTCTTCATTGCCCTCATCCGGTAGCAAGACCAAAGAGGTAAAAAGATTGTATCTTGCGGGTATCGTAGCGAGCAGAAGAATGCAGAGTGTGATTGAGGCCACTGTAGCTGTGTTCTGGGTCAAACTGAATATCCATATCCTAGCTGATGCCGTCATAGTATCCTGCCAGCTGGAATCCTGTCAACAGATTAGACTACCTTTGGGGTCCCCATCACCTTGTTACAACGAAACCCACGGCCCGTGGCGGCTTGTGCTGAGTGGGCTGGATCTANGCATCATCTCCCACAAGTATATTAAACGGACTTGCCACAGCCTGTGCAAATTACCTCCTGTTTGTCCGTCAAAGAACGCTGGAATTCACCGACAGATCCGTATTTCCGAACCCTAGCATCACCATCTCGGTTGCACAGAGGGTCCTCAACCGTTCGTGAGGTTGTACAACAGGGTTAGGGTCACTTACGTTGATGATCACAAGGCTGAAGTATGACATAAGCAGGGACGGGGATCCGATTTAGATTGTGATTGGNATGACGGTACTACACGGTGACAGTGAGGAGGGCAAAGCATCATCTCCCACAAGTATATTAAACGGACTTGCCATAGCCTGTGCAAATTACCTCCTGTTTGTCCGTCAAAGAACGCTGGAATTCACCGACAGATCCGTATTTCCGAACCCTAACATCGCCATCTCGGTTGCACAGAGGGTCCTCATCCGTTCGTGAGGTTGTACAACAGGGTTAGGGTCACTTACGTTGATGATCACAAGGCTGAAGTATGACATAAGCAGGGACGGGGATCCGATTTAGATTGTGATTGGCTAGTCGCAATTTGTCAGATTCCACTTTTTTTTTGGTAAAAAACATCGCAGCCTTATCTGGATCGCAATTCAAGATCTTTGATTTGGTCATTTGTCATCGAAAAGCTGGAATTTTCAAACACAGCTGTTGACTTTTTTATTCAAAATGACGAGTCTTAAGAGAGCAAGTGATGTTGACCCGCTCGCGGCCAACATTTCTAGTAAAGTTTACGTCCGTTCTACCCGCAGTGGTAAAGTTCAGAAGATTGTCCGCGAGGTTTACCTGCGACAAGATATCCCATGTTCTTCTAAGCTGTNTAGGGTCACTTACGTTGATGATCACAAGGCTGAAGTATGACATAAGCAGGAACGGGAATCCGATTTAGATTGTGATTGGCTAGTCGCAATTTGTCAGATTCCACTTTTTTTTTTGGTAAAAAACATCACAGCCTTATCTGGATCGCAATTCAAGATCTTTGATTTGGTCATTTGTCATCGAAAAGCTGGAATTTTCAAACACAGCTGTTGACTTTTTTATTCAAAATGACGAGTCTTAAGAGAGCAAGCGATGTTGACCCGCTCGCGGCCAACATTTCTAGTAAAGTTTACGTCCGTTCTACCCGCAGTGGTAAAGTTCAGAAGATTGTCCGCGAGGTTTACCTGCGACAAGATATCCCATGTTCTTCTAAGCTGTGCACCCAGTGTTATGACAAGGCGCCTAAAGATGCTCGTGGCCAGGGTAAGTTTATTCTTTCGGGTGGCTTAATGAAAGGACATCCCGTTTTTTATGTGTCTGATACTAATATGTTTTGCTCCAGTGCAACCATTCGTTCTCTCCGAGAAGCCCCGCGGCTCCAAGGTCTTCCCCAATGGCCGGTATCTCCTCCCCGACACCAACATCTTGCTGAACGCCATGGACGTGTTCGAGCAGAGCGACGAGTTTTGTGACGTCATTATTCTCCAGACTGTACTTGAAGAGCTCAAGAACCGCTCGTTCCCGTTGTATAACCGGTNTTCTACCCGCAGTGGTAAAGTTCAGAAGATTGTCCGCGAGGTTTACCTGCGACAAGATATCCCATGTTCTTCTAAGCTGTGCACCCAGTGTTATGACAATGCGCCTAAAGATGCTCGTGGTCAGAGTAAGTTTATTCTTCCGGGTGGCTTAATGAAAGGACATCCCGTTTTGTATGTGTCTGATACTAATATGTTTTGCTCCAGTGCAACCATTCGTTCTCTCCGAGAAGCCCCGCGGCTCCAAGGTCTTTCCCAATGGCCGGTATCTCCTTCCCGACACCAACATCTTGCTGAACGCCATGGACGTGTTCGAGCAGAGCGACGAGTTTTGTGACGTCATTATTCTCCAGACTGTACTTGAAGAGCTCAAGAACCGCTCGTTCCCGTTGTATAACCGGTTAATCGGGTTGGTCAATAGCGAGGAGAAGCGGTTTTACGTATTTTTCAACGACTTCAGATTGGAGACGTATGTTGTCAGAGAGGCGGAAGAATCTATCAATGATCGGAATGATAGAGCGGTACGGAAAGCTGCGCAGTGGTATAGTGAGCATCTTCGACAGACGGCCCGGGGCAAAACTGTACCACCAACAGTTTTACTTACGAACGATAAGGACTGTCTGGCNAGCGAGGAGAAGCGGTTTTACGTATTTTTCAATGACTTCAGATTGGAGACGTATGTTGTTAGAGAGGCGGAGGAATCTATTAATGATCGGAATGATAGAGCGGTACGGAAAGCTGCGCAGTGGTATAGTGAGCATCTTAGACAGACGGCCCGGGGCAAAACTGTCCCACCAACAGTTTTACTTACGAACGATAAGGACTGTCTGGCTAAGGCTAAGGCTGAGGGGACGCCGGCGTTGAGTATGTCTGAATACCTCGAGAACGTAGAGGACGGTGCCAGATTAGCGGATCTCGTAGCTGAGAACCAGGCCAACACATCCTTCTCTAAGGGCCCTAAGACGATTTACCCCGAGTACTTCAGCATGTCCAAGCTAATGACGGGCGTCAAGGCCGGTCTTATGCACCAGGGTATCTACAACGTCTCACAGTACAACTATCTCGAGGGTTCCGTGAAGGTCCCTGCTTTCCCTAAGGCTTTGATCATTCTTGGCCGTGAGAGCATCAACCGTGCTGTCGATGGTGATCTGGTAGTCGTCGAGCTTCTCCCCAAAGACCAATGGAAGACTCCCACAACCACGATTGTNAAGGCTGAGGGGACGCCGGCGTTGAGTATGTCTGAATACCTCGAGAACGTAGAGGACGGTGCCAGATTAGCGGATCTCGTAGCTGAGAACCAGGCCAACACATCCTTCTCCAAGGGCCCCAAGACGATTTATCCCGAGTACTTTAGCATGTCAAAGCTAATGACGGGCGTCAAGGCCGGTCTTATGCACCAGGGTATCTACAACGTCTCACAATACAACTATCTCGAGGGTTCCGTGAAGGTCCCTGCTTTCCCCAAGGCTTTGATCATTCTTGGCCGTGAGAGCATCAACCGTGCCGTCGATGGTGATCTGGTAGTCGTCGAGCTTCTCCCCAAAGACCAATGGAAGACTCCCACAACCACGATTGTTGAGGAGGAGGCGATTACCAAGGATGAAAACGCCGATGCGGAGGGTGGCTCCGATATCGTCTCTGCGCGCGAGAAGAAAGCTCTTCAGGAGGAAGCGCGCAAGTCGCAAAGCAAGGGAATTGAAAGTGTCGCTCAGCCAACGGCCAAGGTCGTCGGTGTCGTCAAGCGGAACTGGAGACAATACGTCGGCCACATCGACCCCACATCGGCCTCTCGCGCCTCATCTGGCCAGGGTCGCACACAGGACAGTGTCTTCTTGTTGCCCATGGACNGTCGATGGTGATCTGGTAGTCGTCGAGCTTCTCCCCAAAGACCAATGGAAGACTCCCACAACCACGATTGTCGAGGAGGAGGCGATTACCAAGGATGAAAACGCCGATGCGGAGGGTGGCTCTGATATCGTCTCTGCGCGCGAGAAAAAAGCTCTTCAGGAGGAAGCGCGCAAGTCGCAAAGCAAGGGAATTGAAAGTGTCGCTCAGCCAACGGCCAAGGTCGTCGGTGTCGTCAAGCGGAACTGGAGACAATACGTCGGCCACATCGACCCCACATCGGCCTCTCGCGCCTCATCTGGCCAGGGTCGCACACAGGACAGTGTCTTCTTGTTGCCCATGGACAAGCGGATTCCCAAGATTCGTCTCCGGACAAGACAGGTTGCGGAACTCCTGGGTAAGCGGTTATTGGTGACGATTGACGCTTGGCCTAGAGACTCGAGACATCCTACGGGTCACTTGGTGCGTAGTCTGGGTGAGATGGAGACGAAGGCTGCTGAGACGGAGGCACTTCTTCTGGAATGGGATGTGCAGTATCGGCCGTTCCCCAAAACCGTGTTAGACTGCTTGCCAAAGGAGGGCCACGACTGGAGGGTCCCCGCTGAAACTAGTGATCCTGGTTGGAGAGATCGTGAAGATCTTAGACACCTGCTTATTTGCAGTATCGACCCTGTTGGTTGCCAGGATATTGACGATGCCCTTCACGCGCGGCCTCTTCCCAATGGTAACTTCGAGGTTGGTGTGCACATTGCTGATGTCTCGCACTTCGTCAAGCCGAACAACGCCATGGACAACGAGGCGAGTATCCGGGGTACCACCGTGTACATGGTTGACAAACGTATTGATATGTTACCACCTCTACTCGGTACTGATCTCTGCTCTCTGAAGCCGTACGTTGAACGTTATGCGTTCTCGACTATCTGGGAGATGACCCCCGATGCGGAAATCGTCAGTGTGCGTTTCACCAAGTCGGTTATCAAATCCCGCGAAGCCTTCTCCTACGAACAGGCGCAACTGCGTATCGATGAGGCGGCTATGACCGACGACTTGACCGCTGGCATCCGCATTCTCCTCGGTCT